>JAPDSC010024995.1:0-10590 GCA_026290005.1 Latrodectus geometricus
ACTAAAAAATATGGTACTGCCATTCAATTATTACGGTCAAAGTGCATACTTTCGAAAGTACTTTGACATCGCATTGATAATAGCCACATAATTGCCAGCTGTTCAAAGACCCTTCAAATACACTGCGTATTTGGACTGTTTTATTGATCTAGAAATAAACTTACATTCTAAGACCGATTTTTCTGATCATATTACATTTTTCTAATTTTAATATCTAATTACCCTTTTTGATTTCAAAAACTAATTTCACGATGTAATTTGATTTGATTTCTCGTCCCTATTTATAAAATGTGATTTTATAAATAGAAAAATTTTATAAATGTGATTTTACAAATAGAATTTTATAAATATCACTAGTCAAATAATTTTAAAAATTATTTGACTAGTGCTTATTTTACTGTATTTCAATTTTACTGTTAATTAAATTATACCTTTTTTTCCGTAATGAATCAGCATGAATGTTTGATATTCTTAAAATCCTTAAAAAACGCAATTTTTTAAAAAAATTACAAATCCAAATTTCTAGATTTTAATTAAAAAATTTTTTACGCTGAATACTGTTGTATTCCTTGAAAAATGAGGACAATATTTTATTTCCATCCTCACAATTGTGGGTGCGTATTTTTATTTCAAACACATTAAAATTTGAATTAACATTAATTTTTTTATATATACAGTTTCTAAAGAGTGTTCTAAAGTGTTATAAAGCTTTTAATGTAATGAAATATTTTTTGACAAGGTATTAATTTTCTTATTAGAGATTAACTTCTTTTATTTAAAAAAACAATGCATTCTTAATATTTTATATTTTGTTTTATAAATGAAAAAATGTGAACTTTAATCGTAATTTAACTATAATATAATGAAAACATGTCAGAATATAATTAAAAAAATGAAATATTTTCTTTAGAAATCTTTAAAATTAATATTTTTCTAATAAATAGGAAACATCTATAACAGGGGTGGCCAAACTTTTGGGATCCGGGGTCTACTCCACATTTAAAAAATCGAAGGATGTCTACCAATGGTAGAACTAAATTAACATATATATTTTCGGTAACAAGAAAAAATGGTAAATTACGTATTTTTTCTAAAAAAATACATAATTACAAATTTTATAAATACAAATTTTTAAAAATTATATTAATATTTACAAAAAATATAAATACAAATTTTTAAAAATTATATAAATATATACAAAATAAAATTTATTGACGAAAATAATCAAAGCATTCATATGTCCAAAACTGACCATCCTTTTCACTTCGTTTAGTTGAAATTTGACACTGTATACCTGCGACAAGTATATCAAATTGTGGCTGGTATGAGCTTTTTGCAATGCATAAACACGAAATTAAATGTTCATCTGTTAAATGCGACCAATGTTTGTTTTTTAGTTCATGGTTGAAAAAGCAGATTCGCTAAGATACCTTGATCCAAAGTATGATTTCAAATACAAAATCAATGTGTAAATATTTGGAAACGTTTACTCAGAAATTATTTTCCAAAAATCAGTATCGCTAAATATGATCTGGATTTAAGAAATATATCGCATCTTAATTTAATAATTTCTTCCTCGACCGTGGTTCATGTGATATCTATTAAATGTCCAATTTTTTCAGATACTCCAACAATGTTGACATTTTCATTAAATGGGGAAATATCATAAAATTAAGTATTTCTTTTAACCTAATTAAGTCAGCGAATCTTCTTTCAAATTCTTAAAACAAAACAAGTAAGTATTAAGCGAAATCTTCGAAGTCTCGGTTTGGATTATGGATATACTCTTCCTCCATGTTTTTGAAGTTTCTCAATTCATGTTTTCTGAATTGAAATGGATACCTTTCTATTGTTTTCTTGAATATTTTAATCACTCTCATCATATCCGCTTGAGGTTTTAAATCGTAAACCTTTAATCATAAATCTTTAAATCGTAAATCTTTGCACAGTTTGTTTTGGGTTTTAAAGCGTAGACTGTAGTAAATTTTTATTTTAAATAATTCATTGATTCTATGTCATAAGTCTTAAATTAAATTGTTAATATCCGAGGTCATTATCGGGATGGTCGCGTGGACTACCTAAAATGTCTTTGCGGTCTACCAGTCGACCGCGGTCGACGTCTTGGCCTCCCCTGATCTATTACCTGCAAAAAATTTCGTTTTGAATAAAATGGATGTGTGTAAGTAATTCACAAGTCTCATTCTTTATTAAATTTCGAAAATAATTTTTATGTGAACGGTTTCGTAATTAGTAATCCAAGAGGTTTTGGAAATTATTTTGCCGCCTTCATATTAGAACTTTATGTTGAAAAATTCTTTTTTCCAAAGTTAAAAGATCAATGTATAAAATGTTTTAACCCCCTTTTTTTTTTGTTTAAGTATCCATAAAAAGTTTCTTGATAATTAGTTTTAACTAGTTATATCCCATTATGTAATTAACGGATATTTTAACTCGAAAAAAATCATTCCAAATTAATGTAATGAAATCGGACATAATTATGTTTCTGCTTTGGAAAAATTTAAAATATCTTTGAAAGTTATACATTTATTGATTTAAAAAACATACCCTTGCACAGATATGTCTCTCAATGGCCACTTCACAGTTAAACTGGTGGTGGGATTTGAACACACTTTTACTTATAAGCTTTTATTTATTTAAATTCAAGCCTGAATATATATAAGATTAATACATTTTCAAATGGTTACAAAGTTTTCAGATTGTTTACACATTATTTTATTTGACAAGGAATGGTTTAAAATAAAAGATTTCCAGTTTAAACAGATTTTTTTATAATATAAAAGGAGCAATCTGATTACATAATTTAAAGATTATAGTAATAACAATTTTTGGTTATATATGATAATTTGCAATACAGTAATGATACAAATTTAACTGCAATTGCAGTTCCAGCTTCTGAGTGCTTGAATAATAAAACAAAATGTATAACACCAGTTTAGAGCAAGAGATTCTTAAAATTTTTAAGTTAATTAATGCAGGTGACTTATGTCCTGCATTGTTAGAATAAAATGTGTGGGAATAATATATATATATATGTGTGTGTGTGTGTGTATAATAAAATGTAATTTGAAGATCAAGATAAATCAAAGAAGAAAGTTATACAATTTAATAAACAAAATCAAGGAAAACAATATAATACAAATATAAATAGGGAAAAGGCATTGGGACCTCTTCTTCATTAGGAGGGAGATGGTCAACTATGCAAATAGGACACTCTTTTCCGACAAGCACGTAAGATAAGTCTAAAAATACTCGTGCTATACTCCCGAAAAGTGCCTCTATAAGAAAAAGTAACTATATCAAAATTAAAATAAATGAATAATAGACAAAGCAATGAGAAATGTACAAGAGTTAAATTAAGAAGTTAAAGTAGTTCATAATTTTTAATGTAGATTAAAAACTAAAGTATAATTAAAGTGAAAGTAGGTGTTTTCGGGATTCTTGTAAGAACTTCAATGCTTTTAAATCATCAACGATCATAATCTTAAATTAATTTTACATAAAGGTACTATATATAAAGACAGACCAGTTTTCAAATAAATAGGTCAAAAATTTTTTAAAGTTATTCTGCAAAATATTGAATTCTTTATCTTTGAAATTTCAAATTATGAATCATCAGTTGAATTTTTTACAATTTGGAAGACTAAACTATATTATCAAATTAAAAATGATATTTTTGATAATTTAACATTTCCTGGTATTAAATTTAATCCAGTGAAACCTGCTATTAAAATTCTTAAAGACATCTTTATTATTACGCCTGTTGATAAAGCTTCTAATAACTATGCATTTTTTTGTAAAAAAATTTATTTAGATTTAATTGATAAAGAAACTTTAAACTTTACAAACTTTGTACAAACTTTTGTAGAGTTAGAGTTTAAATATATAGCAATAGCTAACATCATAAATAATAAAGTTTTGAGTTTTTATAAAATTCTAAATGTAAATAATTATAAATTACAATTTCCTTAATTAACAGTTATACATAAATTTCATAAGTTTAGTATTAAATTTAGATTTATTGCTTGCGGCACTAATTCCTATATGAATAAACCAGGTTTAATTTTTGACAAATTTCTTAAAATAATTCTGGAATACATTGTTAAATCTTAGGCTACTCGGATAATTGATAATAGTAGACCGATTTTGGACTTTCTGTTAAATAATTTTATAATATTAATTTCTTTGATTTCAAAGATCTTTTTACGAATATTCCTGTTAACAAATTGAATGATGTTCAGCATTTTTACTATCAAGATTACAGGGACTTATTGGGTATTTGTATAGAATACTGGAACAATTTGGTCAAACTTTGTATTTATAATAACTATATTTATAACGTTGAAAATATTTTTATTCAAACCTGCGGTAACCCACAAGGTTCAAATTTTTCTAGCACACTTGCTAGTTAATTTTTACATTATTTTGAAAAAAGTTTTACATTTTAATATTTTTTTGCTTTTAGATATATTGACGATTTTCTTTTTTTTCAATAATTTAAATTTTAGTGATATTTCTAAATCAATTTATCCAAACGAGCTTTCCCTTATTAAAGCCAACATTTCTAACAATAACAGTGAATTCTTAGATTTATTTATAAACATTGTAGATTTAACTACATATATAAATATTTTCGATAAAACCAGTCATTTAATTTTTAAGTTAATAAACTGATATATTGAAATCCAACATTTCTTTAAAAATTTACAGGAGTGTAGTATAAATGTATTAAATTGCATATATATATATATATATATATATATACAATATTTGCAATATTCTAAAATTTATCAAAACAAGTTAATCGCTTAATTAATCAACTTAAATATAATGATTATTCTTCCACTGCTTCACCCTTCCTCCGAACCAGGGGGGGGGTGTTAAATTAAGAGGAGCTTTTCCGGAGTGCAACTTCACCGTATAGATCGCGAGAAAAATTGCACGAGCATGTGTAGAATGGAATGACCAGACATTGATGGACACTATGGAGCAAGGGAATGCCAGTGGAAAAAGTTGAACATCCGGTCAGTTTCTACCCACATGTTGGGGCTTTAAAAATTTCTTACTGTATTGGAGAAATATCCAAAATTAAATAATATCGTTTAAGGATAAAATAAAAGGAAAGAAATTAGTGGAATATTATCTGTTTAACAAGCATTTTATCATTAGTTTATTCGAGATAGATCTTTATGAAAGTGTCAATAAAAAAGTATTATTAAGGAAACTTGAATATAATGTGATACTGTAAAAAATTTTCAGAAAGATTGTAAAGAACATTTTATTTATTCCAAAATAAATGTGCTCAGTTCACACAATTGTGTTTTTCTGTACCTTGGCCTGTCACAAAATTTTGATCTGTTAAATTCTAGTAGAAAGCATTATTTATTCATCTCACTTTTTCATGTTTCTAAACAAATTATTTCCATTGTAATGATCTTGTTGAATATATTCTATTGTTCCAAACGACGTAAAGCAATTGGTATTTGAGACAGAGATATAATATGAAGTTTATATGCCGTAAGTTTTCAGAAACTAAAAAAATTTTTATTTTACTCCTTCGCGTCACTCAATAATTCTAAATCCATGCAGTCTCACATTGTTCATCCGTAATTCGCTGCATTTAGCGAATCAAAGGTTTTTAAATAATTAACTTTGTGTGTGATTAACTTTGTGTAGTTTGGAGTTGTTACTGCGTGAAATTCCCCATTCAAATCTGTTCATATATACGAAAGACATTGGATTTTTTTAATAATATTTCGCTGTTTCATCCTTCTTAATTTCAAGCGTTTTTGTTGTTTTAATATCTTTATTCATCTCTGTGTGTGTGTGTGTCATTTATCTTAACATTTTCCATTGAACCTTATCCACTTAATTTTATCAAACACTAGTTGATTTTCGGCACAGATTATCCCATCTGAGGATCTTGCGCCAGTGAAATCAAATCTGTAAATATGCTTCTTATGCTTGCAAATTTCTTGAATTTTATAATGAATTTTAGATGAAGCACGAGATATTGCAAATACTGCCGAACATATAATTCTCAAATTTGCACAAAGGCGCTGGAGTTTTTATTTAATGAACCTAGTAATAAATATTACTGTTGAGCTTTTCGATGATACTTTAGTTTTATACTTTCAGAGCCTAAATTCAAAATTAAAAGCTGAAAGAATATTCGTAGCCCAATAATCTTTTAAAAAAAGCAAAACACCCAAGATCTCTTTGTTTCTTTGTCATGAGTAATATACAAACAAGATAAGTTTTTGTCATGTAAAGTATAGACTTGTATAAATGATATTAACAATGAAAAATGGAGATGAGTAAGGATAAATAGGCTAAAATAATTAGAAACCTAAATACGATTTGGAATAAACTCCTGTTTAGAAAACAATGGAACACCAAAAATAAATGAAGTGGTTGAACGAAAAATTTCTGGAAATTTTGATCAATGTCAAAGGATTAAAATGTCATAGTCACAAAGCATCTGTAGACTGAGTCTACCTTCTAAATGGCTGTTTGAAGGGGGGGTGTAGTGGGATATTGTGCAGTTATCTGAGAAGTGATAAACGTTCTGAGACACAATTGCGTTTCTTTTCTGAAGACTGTGACATTTCAACTTACGACGTTTAATGAGTTGTATTTTTCAGCCTCCGTAATAGATTTTATCAGCGTGTAATAGCAGCGTGGCAACACATTGATGTGAATTGAGAAGTAATGGAACAAATAGTATCAGAAGTCTCGGATATCCGAGAGTAGATGCTAAACAGTGATGCCAACATGGGAGTAGGGTTCTTAATCCCCATGGTTCTAAAACATTCAGATAGTTTCACCTAAGACAGTACATCGATTCTCGTTTACAAATGTAATACTGTTCTTTTTTATGAATTCGTCAACGTATGTTGCTCCGTAAACTGCGTACAATAATTTCTTTACCGGATCCTCACGATTCAAAGCCAAATGGTTAACATGGTCTTTGGGTTTAATAATCGTTGGTTCGAATCTCACTTAAGGTATGAGTATTTATAGGTTTCGGAATACACTTTAAATTCTAGTACCCCACGTGTGTAAACAATACGACAAACGAAACAATCTCCTGACTCAAAACCGTCGGTGCTTGTGACTGCAATTGGCTTTTTAAGTTTAGAGATGGCTGGAAATTGCTAACAAGTAGTTTCTTCTGATGAATTTCGTTTTCATTTTTTATAACGTGTTTAGCTTTAGTCGTACACACTTTGCCGATTAAAGGTAAATTCTGAAGAGAATTGTCGTTATATACGACAAAGGCCTGGAGTAATGATATTGGCTGATTTCGCATATAGACAATTCCAGCTGCAACGAATTTTGTATAATCTTAACGCAAAACGGGAACTTACTGGAGACCAAAACCAGTTCTTTCCTTCAAGGTATTTCTAAAAGTATTTTTCACTATGAAAACTGAATGATGGTTATGACGAATGTTACTTCTCTTTAACGGTTATATCTTTGTTAGCTTGAACCAGAAGTCACTTACTGAACATAGATGAGATACCGTCGCTCGTATTCCTGGCACTTTTATAAATGAGCCTTGAATACGCATGTTAACAATGTGGCATACTTTTTACCTGGTAAACATGCAAAATCTGTTTGAATCAGTGTCAAGTCTTACAGCTGAACTTATCAACATGAAATACTGATTTAGGCAAATTAATATTTTTTGCTTTGAATATCTTATCCTTTAAATCAAAACGAGCCATTTTATTTCTTGATCTCTAATATTACAACTTTTTACAAAAGTGAGTATATCTTACGGCGAACTTCATGAGCATCTTTTATGAAGTTTTCTTTTGAAAAAGGAAAATTTTCCAGAAAATAAATATGGAAGATATTAAATAGTATGAAAATTTTGATCTTTAACCTAAAACTTTTCTTTCTCGGACTTGACATCTAAATTTTGTTATGCTTATCGTTTATCTAATATATTAATATAAATTTTGATATATATATAGTTATGTATGTAATATTTTATTATATGATAGTTCAAATGCTTAAAAATAATTTTATAAAGTTTTAAAGAACTCAATTTGTGTATCTTAATAATTATATGTGACAATGATAATTTAAATGTAACTTTTCTATGAATGGAAAATATTCAAGTGAGGCTTTGCACTAGCTGAAGTGATTGAATCTTGATATGAATTCCAATAATATTTTCAAATGTTAAAAACTAATTTCATAAAGCTTTATATAATTTTTTAAATAATTAAGTTTTCAACAAATCAGAATCAATACAAAATTTGAAAGCTTCATTGCTTTCAAGGATTTCTTGTTTACTGGTTATGTAAAAAGCCATCAAAACGATTTTTCATTCATTAAATTTAAAAAAGAATTAATGGTAATTTTTTAGGATTATACAGATATTCATATCTATAATTCCCTCCAAATATAAGGTTATGTCATCTATGTTTGAGTAATCCAGTAGAAATCGGATTCTACCATGAGGTTCTATAATTGTTTACCTTTTGTTTAAGTTTAGAAAACTAAACTTCAGATTTACATATTTTTGTAGCTTATAAATTTGTAAGGCTTGATTATGTGTAGTTGAATTTTTTCCTTAATGTACTCATCATGCTAAAAGTTGTTATAATTGTTGAAACTTTTGAACAAGTAGAAAAAAAATTAGATTGCATGCTAGAATTTGTTTTGAATGAAATTGCATTAGGTTTACGATTTACTTTGTGTTATAACTAATTCTGCTGAAAAACAGTCATGGCTAATTTATACACCGGAAAATAAAATTTTAGTCTTTTTGATCTCTGAATAATTGTAAAATGCCGATTAAACTACCAATTTAGTATTTGCAATATGTGAAGCTTACTTTAAAATGCAATAGCAAATTTACATTTTCTATTTTAAATGTGAATGTATGAATTTAAAAGCAATCGATATGAATCCAAAACTATCACACGTTTTTCTTAAAACTAAAAAATCATAAAAGATGCAAATTCCAGTAAAAAAATATTGATTTCAAATTTTTTAAAATTTACATATGTAAAATGTTTGTGCAAGGTTATCATTTAATAGTTTTTATGTTATGTTTTTGATTTTTATTGCCAATTTGAAGTTGATAAACGTAATAAACTATTATCCATGCTGATGTCTTTTGTAAGTTCAATAATTATGCCAGATTTGGCGAACTAAATGAATTTTCTTTCTTTGGGAACGAAATGTGAAAAATATCAATTAGCAATAGTCCTTAATTTTGCCTAATCATAAGGCAAGGATACAATTCAACTTTTAATGTGACTTTTCGTTATTCTGTGTTTTTGTTCTGTAGAAAAATCCTAATAAATCTGAGCTCTCGACTTTATCGGCTTCAGGAATTTGAGATTTCCTTTAATTTCTTAATAACTAATTATTTAGAAAACATTTGTCTCTTGATGGAACCATTTTGATTCGGAATTAATATCTATTACCTTCACGTTTTTTAATTTTTTTTTAAATAAGAGTGGATTAAAGTTTGTAACATATATTTTAAAAATTTTATTTGTGAGCTTATGTAAAGCAACCTACTTGTCTCTGAGTTTTAATACAAAAACATAATTCCATTAATTTTGGAATTCTGATTTCTTAAAATTTTCGGTTTACTTTTATTACATCTTATTTAAAATAAATTTTTAATTGGATATCAATTTTGAACAAAAAATATTTGTGTGTGATAGCTTTAATTGAGAGAATGCTTCTAATTATGACGTGCGGTTTTGGTTTGTCGTTAACAAAATAAAAATATCTTTATTGATAAATTTAATAGCCGCACGCGCGTTGTTTGTTCCATTGATTGTTGATACCATATACCATTGAATTGTTGTGTCTAATTGATGAATTCAAAATATTTTGTGTAAATTGGGTTTTTCCATTTCTTACACTTATGGTCTTTCTGATTGTGTTCAGATGTTGTTCCATGCTTTAATTGCATGAACATTTCCTCTTATTGCTAAAGTTCAGTAATTCATAAATTAATCTTAACATATGTATGTCTAAATATTTTAATTCACTTTTTTTTAATTAAAATTGATATGAATATTCCTTTATAAATTCTTCGAATTTTTAGTTAGATATGAAATTGAAGTCGCATACGTAGGAAGGGCTTTTAAATTCTAATATATTTATCGCTACTATTTTTTTTATCAATGCTTATTAAAATGTTTGATAAAAAATGTTTGGAGTAAATTATGTCAGTTCAAATGTTACGTCATTACTTGATTGTTGCACAGAAATGTGTTGGTTGTAAATTTGCCACTCGGTGATCATATTTTGTACATGAAACCGGGACTTGCTGCTTAAAGTGGATTCCGAACCACACCCTACAAACACCCATGCATGATGGGATTCGAACTCACAAACTGTTGAACTGGTGCCTTCCATCCCTGCTATTAATTGTGTTCAGAAACTGGCAGAAATAAATATGAAAAACGGAGAATTTAAAATATCTTGAAGAAATTACTTTCAATAATTTTTGATCTCGTTACATGTAAAATTTTAAAATTTAGCACTTTTACAAAAATAACAGCTTTATTTTATGTAAATCTTGTAAACGCT
>JAPDSC010025003.1:0-13165 GCA_026290005.1 Latrodectus geometricus
TTTTTTTATAAAATACACACATAATAATCATTAAATTTAATAAATATTTTATAATTGTCCTTGAAAATTATTTTAATAAACAAAAATAAGCATTTTGCTTTTTCTCACTTATTGTTTCCCATGTATTTATTTATTCATGCTAAAATTCACAATTCAGAATGTATTTATTTTAGAGTTTTATTATTATATTCTTTAATTTAGTTCAACTAAAATGTAAAAAAATTGAGAAATATATTTATAATAAAATATTATTTAAAAATACTCAAATATAGAAAACAAGGTTTATTTTTTAATTTAAATAAAACTTTTGCAACATTTTAAGGAAATCATTTTAGCTTCTCTCTCCTTTGAATCAATGGAACAATCCAATATTCATTAATGTCTAGACTTTAAAAAAAAATCTGAATGTTGAATTGGAACGTAACAATGATCTTTAGCTGCATTTTATTAGAAAACCCATACAAGAGAAGCTTGAACTCAAATATATTGAGAAACATTTTCCCTCTAAGGAAAGAGCTAATATATATACACATTCGAAGTTGAAACTGTGTTTTTAAACAGGTCATCAGAGTTCTTAATTAATTTGCACAAAATGAGTATTTTATGTACAGGCGTGAGTTTGGTATGGTTACTTCTGAAGTAGAAATAATAAATAAAAGATCAAATGAAATAATTAATCTAAAAAGTACTATTATTGTATAAAAATATGAATTTGCAATTAGCAAGCTGTATAATATTAAACAGTATGTAACCTACCTATCTATCTATATACTTTAAATATATCAAATTTGTACTAGCTTTTAAAATTCAAATCCCAAAACAATCAGATTTATTGGTATCAAGTATATAGTTTTATAAAAAGCATTATTTATTTGAAATATCAGCCAATAGAATATTGATAAATAATTATTACTCTATGGAATTCCAATTCAGGTTTACAAATTTTCAATTGATCAGATGTTAATATAGATCAGAAGCATAGGTTTCATGGAAAAATTCTGTTATGATATTATTACAGATGCTCGATCTTAAAAAAAGACGTGAAGAGAATTGATTATGATCTCTTCTTTAATAATCTTTGTGCTATCTATCATATTTCCTTTTATTTATGACAAACTCATGAAAATATTTACTGAATTCTTTAATTCTTCAAAGTAAGAATTTGTATACATACATACATGTATGTGTGTCATGTAAAATGATAGATATAGTAAAATTAAATATTTCCTTTGTAAATTACCTTTTAACTTTCACCTTAAACGTATATTTATAACTATGACTTTTAGACCTAAATATTTTATTTCAAAAATTGATATGAGTATTTCATTTAAAATATTTTATTAGCTTATTTTGATATAAACGTAAGTTAAATTGTTTTGTGTGTTCCAAAACTTTTGAAGATAGTCATTTTGAACATCATCGAAAATCATAACTTAATTCTAAACTGTTTCTTTTTCAAAAAATTCTAATTAAATAATTTAAGGTGAATAAATCTAAAATAATTATTACTATTTATAACTATTATATAATTATAATAGAAAATATTTATTTACTAAAACCGCTATTGCTTTAATTTGAAACTATCAGATTATTATAAATTATTGGAAATAGAAAGGTTGCTTTAATGAACTTTAATTCAAATTCTTATTTTCTATAAGATTTTGATCCATCTTTGATTGATACTATCATACTTGAATGCATTTGATGCAATTTTATATTGTAAGTTGAGCAATAATAAAAACAATTGTGTGTATAAAAGATAAATAATCTTTAATGTAATATGTGAGAAAATTAATATAAGATTTAAATAATTATTGAAATTTCACTTTTTGAATCGGACTTTTTTTGTGTATTGCTTAAGAGAGTAAGAATTAAATAATCTATTAAAATAACGATATGAATTTAATGAGTAAAAGTATTATAAATTTAAACTTTTTTCTGAAATAATTTTAAATGTTGATAGATAAATTTTTAAAATTTATTGAATATAAAATAGAAAAACATAATCTTATATTAAAATATTAATATAATAATAATGAACTATTAAATTTGCAAAATAAATGGAAAAGAAAATTACATTTCCCACTGAAATGGAAGTGAAGTTATGGACTTTTATACAGTAAATAATATTTAAAAGAAAGATCATTACAATCATTAAATGATTGCAATATTCTAAATGAACAAAGTTTTAGCAAACTTTAAATTGCATTTCCAATGGAGAATTACTTTTCATGAGGTTATTTATAATATTATGAAACTTTATATTAACTATTTTAAATGAATTTGAAGTGTATTTAAAGGATTTTCTATTTAAATATCATTTAAAATTCATGTGTTAACTCTCATTAATAGGAACAATGCCTATACATTTTCATAAAGGGTTCATGTAAAACAGATTACCTTTTAAATATATAATTTACTTAATAATGTTATTTTAAATTAATATGTATAAACGTAAGTTTTAATTTTGAAGAAATTCATATAGATTTCTAGTTTTGAATAAAATGTTAAGAATATATAATGTTGTTGTATATTCTTAATATATGAATATAATGTTGAATAAAGAAATAACTAATTTAATCAAGTTAATAATAATTCTTTTTGTAAATTATTTGAAAAGTAATTCTTAATGATAGATTCTTATTGTTTTCAATCATGCATGTAATTCAAAGTTCAAAAATTCCCTTTATATTATTTTATTAGCCTAGAAGAAAAACGTAATCAATTAACTTGAATCAATTATAGTATTAAATGTTAAAATATTTGAAAAGAATTAAACAGAACTGTCAAGCAATTTTAAAAATTAAATGTATTATGCGATAATCGAAATTTCATTTAAAATAATTTGATATTCTAAAGGAAATTACAAGCTACTAGAGTGTAATTTAGCAACAATTTATAACAATTCGCGATGATATCTTAACTAATTTATATATGCTTCGGGTAAAAATATTGTTTATTAATTTATCAATTTTACATAAACTTATAATATTTAAAGTGAAAAAAAATATTACGTTAATATTAAATATAAGTGTACTATATAAAATAATAAAATAAAATTGAATAAGTTCCTAAATTATTGTCTCATCAATAAAAATCATACAAATAATTTGCACTTAAATATTTTACATAATAATATATATTTAAAATATTTAATTTTCTATACTTAAATAATACAATTCCTATAATACATATTAGATTAATATAATTTTATCATAAAATGA
This sequence comes from Latrodectus geometricus, assembly GCA_026290005.1. Lineage (NCBI taxonomy): Eukaryota > Metazoa > Arthropoda > Arachnida > Araneae > Theridiidae > Latrodectus > Latrodectus geometricus. Next base: position 3,225 of record JAPDSC010025003.1, read on the forward strand.
GTACAAAAATGGTGTTAGAGATAAATGTTTATTTGGAAAATTTGATAATGGAGCATTTAAAATTTCAACATTTTACAAGTTTTAAGCAAATTATAAAAGTTATTTTTTAACATTGTCATCAATATAGCTTTTATTTTATTTTAAATCTTTGAAAATATTTTGTCACAAAAATGAGAAAATTATTTTAGAGTAACAGCAGATTAGAAATCATGGATATATCATTATTATATCGTTTTAACCAATACGTTTGCCGTTTCTTATGTATAAAAAATAACTTTATTATAAACATTTACATTAAATAATAAAACATTTACATTAAAATAACCATACAACTATTATAAGTTTTTTAAACAAAGATAAAAATGTATGAAAACTTTAATACACAATAAGATTTTAAAATTAGTATGAAAAAAATTAAGGAAATTTTTTGAATGACTTTTATTTTCAAAATAACTCAGCATAGCGAAATTTTCATTAAATAATTTTTCTCCGTTTGTAAGCTGCTTTATAATGACTAAGCAATGCTTTACAACATAGCATTAGTTTGAGATTTGTGATGAGAGTTCTAAAACGATTTAATTATAATTTTGTTCATCTAATTAAAAGCCTTAACAATATAATTAAAGTTTATTAAGAACTTTACGATTTCCCTTATTCTGTTTTCCAATTTCATCTCTCTTATTTTCCCATATGTATTGTTCCTTTTATGTTTCATAATTAATATTTATTATTATTGTTCTAGAAATGCATTAAAAACTTAATACAGAAAATTATGTCCGAGGGGTTGAGTTTTTAATTAAGTGTCTTCAAATTAACCATTTAAATTAATCACAAATACATTTGTTTCTCAAAAATGCCGGAAGATTTCAACTAACGTAACTTAATTAATTTTCACCTATCAAAATAGTTTGAAAGAACGATTTCTAAAATTTACATATGCGTATTTTGAATATTTTAAAGACTCGTTAGAAATGCGTAAATCTTTATTTTATTAGTTAATTCAAGTCATCTTAATATTTTTAAAAAATAAATGGAGTGTTATAAAACAAGTTTAATTATATAATTTGATCTTCCAAATGAAAATTCCACTAAACATGGCATTTGTAAGGAAAAATGTAGATTTTAATTAATAAAAATTTTAAATTCCTATAAATTTAAGTAATAATAAATTTTTTTACCTAAATATATTATTAATTTAATGAAGTAAAATTACTTTACAATAAAATATGTGCCTTTAAACAATATACACCGATATAATTTTATTTTAAATCAAGTTAGTTAATAGGAATGCAATCCATTGTTTAAAGTCTTAATAATTATGTACTATTAATATATTTCATAAAACGTTTGTTAGTAAAACTAAATTCTTGGTTGCAAAGTAAAACATTTTCTAATTCCTAATCATACACAAATTTGAATCTTATTTTATTCTATTTCCTTTGAAAGAAAAAAAAATTCACCTTATGGAATTATTCAAAACTCATAATAAATTATGATTTCCAAATGAATTTTCATCTCTAATTGATTTAGAAAAAATTATAAATGATATTTTATGTATTCATTGAAAATATATTTAATATGTATTTGATTTATTTTTTACATTATTGTATAAAAATGTATTAACATTTTCAATAATTTTTTTATAAAATTATTAATATATAATATAATAAAATTACCAAGATCAACTGATTTTTTTAGTAATTTTATACAATTATTTAGATATCAAACATATTTAATTATTTTTTTTTAATTTTAACTCGTGATACCGATATTTTAAAAATAAAATAAATCGAAAGTTTCATATTTAAAATATTGGCTTTTCAATTTAACTCATATGTTAAACAAACTATTATTTTAGAGAAATACCTGGAGTTATTAGCAATAACATATTCATTTTATAGCTTATAGCTATTTGTTCTAGAAAATTCAAGAAATGTTTATGTAACAATTTATTGATAATTCTATTTTACATATTTATTTTTCATTTTATTAAAGAAGTCATATCAATTTATGTATATAGTAGGTAAAGTAAATTTTATTGGTTTTGAACTGTTTTTAAACGAGAATGATAAATTACTATGCAAAATAAGTAAGTATTGAGATATATTGTGGCTAAAAAATTTCTTATGGTAAAACAATGAGGAATATTGTATTCCACATGATCGATCCTTAAGAAAAGATGAGTGAAATCTAAATTCTCTGGAAATAAATTCAAATCTGAAATGAAGAAAGACTATACCTAAACTTTTATTTTATTTTCAAACATTTTAGAGGAAATGCTTTATTCTCATGAAGAAAGAATATTCTCTTTCTGTAATAAAAACATTGATTCTGCATTCTGTATATTCAAGAAATATTTTGAAGTTACTTAAAACAAATTTTAATTAACTGATTTATTTTATGATATCATATGTAATAAATAAAATTAAAAGGCCTACTTAGACACAAAAAACGCGTTGTAATACTATTTTGACAATAGTAATTAAGTTAAAATTGAGCTTTAGGAAAATTCGCTGTTTTATATATCATTATAAAGAGATAAGATTTCTCCTTAAATTTTTTCTATAATTGTCTGTGAACTTTTTTTTCAATTATTATGTGCAAGAATTTAAGTAATACAAATTGAACATTGTGTATAAACGATGAGAAAATTCTGTAAAACATGATAAAGTATCGAAAATGCAATGATCATAAATATTGGTAACAAAAATATATAATATTTTGTTTTAGTAACTTTTAAATAACAATATTAGATTAATATGAACAAATACTTCATATTTTATTCCAAAATTCATTTGGGGTTTGCATACCGAAAACGTGATAAAATTTACTTGGACTGTAGTTAATCTAATAATTAATGTTTATTGAGATAGCTAAGAAACAAAGTTAAAAATATTTTCTGACATACTCGAAAGTTTAGACTATAAAAAAAGCTATTGTAACTTTCTAATCTTGCTTTTTACTTGAAATGTTTTGGGACATTTGTGTTTCCAAAATTGTTTCTTGTCTGAAAGAGCAATACATTTATCAATTATCTGTAGGGTAGCCAAGAAAACTTCATATCTAAAATAAATCCCTATAAAGTCATTGTACTCACTTATTTTGCAAAATAATATATACTTTATTAATTTCACAGTCAGGTATCACTTTGTTAAAAGTGATTGCTTTCTAAAACTAAGTGAATAAAACATATATTTACATCTTTAGTCTCAAGAATACACCCTCACTAATGCTTCCGTTACATTTGATTGAAATTTATTATATAAGTTTAGTTATTATCTTCTTGCATATAAATATAATGTTTTAAGTAATTCTTCAAGGAATAACAAATTGAATCTTAAAAATATATTTCTTTTAATTATCTTAAGTTATTTTGTGCATATGTATACGCAACATATACAAAATAATTTTAACTTAATATGTATATGGATTTGGTATTCGTATTAATAAGATGAGTTGCAATATTTTAGTTTCAAATATATTACGATGGCAAACCAAAGGTCTATCACGTTTAAATTTCCTGCTATGGTTTGCACATTTCTAATACGCTTTAAACTAAATTAATCTCCAAGATGCGCTGCGAAATGAATTTTAGAATTAAGGAGATTTTTGTTATATTGGTATTCAACATAGATAAATAATTAGTGTGTGTGTGTATATATATGTATATATACAATAAGTTATACAACATCAAATTTGTGATATGAAGGTAACCTTGCCATAACTAATAAAAATATTTTTATATAGATTTTAATGGGATTTTCATTAAAATTATACTTTAGCGGTGTAATTTTATTTCCAATGATAATAATTAAAATCTTCATATTTGAACCCTTTTACAAATAGTCATATGTGATTTTAAGCAATAATTATGTTCGAAACTTTTTAGTTATATTAAAGACACATTTAATTGTTGTAATGATACATAGAGCAATATGTCCGCCTTTTCAAAGAGTATTCTTTTTTAGATTATTCCAGTTTAGAAAAAAAATTATGGTTCTTATTGAGGAAATTTAATTTTCCGGCACAATTAAAACAGATACGATTACTTAACATAAAAGATAAAAAATCAGTAATATGGAAATAATTTTTATTTCAAAATTTTACAAATAATATGGTAATAAAATTTTGAGGTTGTGGATAAGATATCGCAAATCCGATATTATAATTAAATGATGCAAAATAAATTATTAAGTGTAGTAAAAATGCGCAACCATAAACGCACAATATTCGCAAAACCATAATCCTCCCATAGATAACCATCAGGTGTATATAAACATATCAATATGTTTGATTCATATATGCAACAATTTAGGTACTTTATAGATTTAAGTCACTGTGTAAAGGTCAATTAAATTTAATACATAATCATTTGGAAATTCCAACTAATGGTGTTGTAAAATAGAGATTAAACACTAAAGTTTGCGTAAGACTTATCGGGTAACTATGCACTGATTGCTTGAAAATGCAATTTTCAGTTATAAATTTACATTTTCTTATGAAATGGAAACTGGTGATTTGACTTTTAAAAAATGTTAAATTTATATAATTATACAAAGATATATACTTAATATTTATATATGGATGTATGTAAATATATAATTAAAATAATCATATTACATTGTAATGTCAGCTTAGTGAATACTTTACTAATGATATAATAAAAATGAAATTTTTTTATGCACGCAATGTGACAAAAGCAAATGATAAAACTTTTTAACATTTGTAAAACAATTAAATTTAAAATAATCATTATGATATTCAATTTTGAATTCCAGTAATTACTACGACTTTTTTATTTTGCATTTCTATCTGCAAAATATTATTAATTTATACATTTTATCAGAAGTTAAGGAAAATTATTTTACTTGCTTAGTTTTGTATATTTAATATTATTTAATATTTAAAATAATTTTAACAAATTGGATGATTGCAGTTGATTGATTAAATATATTTTTGATCATATAATATCAAAATACATTTAAGTAAAGATTTGTTTATCATAAAAAATAATTCATAATCTTTCATACCTATTTTTGGCTTAAGATCTTTAAATTTAAATGTTAAAATATACAATATGCTAAATTTCAATTCTTAAATTTTTAGACTCCCTGAAATAAGAAATGAAATTTTTTCCATAAATTATTTTACTACTTTAATTTATTTTATAAATATATATTAAAGTGTACATAATACTTTACAAAGTGCAAAAATTACCCTCTCTAATAGTTTTAGTTAGTAAAAATTTGAGTATTCAGTTTCTTTATAAAGTAATTTTAAGAAACTCGAATAATATTTCATTCTTTCTATTATTTTTTTATATTAAATTTAATCAGTAAATTAGGAAAAATGTGCAATTAAGTAAATGAAATAAGTAAAATTTTGAAATTTTGAGCAGTTACCTTAACATTTTCTCCTAAGCCCTTTTGTGTCATGTTTCATAAATTTTCCATCGACATTCAAAACTCTAAATTCAAAGAACTAATAAGCATTTTTAAAAACCTTCACTCAATTTATTGAAATCTCTCCTCATTTATAATATTTGTAAGTGTAATATTCGCAACAAAATTAGCAAGTATTTACAAATCATATAGTGTGAATTTCACTTTTATTTTCAAATTTATTTTTTAATATTCAGTTTTTATAAGTTATATGAGAAGTTGATTCAGTTAGTATACTGCTTTTGACATTATTTAAAAATCCTTTACATATTTTTAAAAAATTTCTTCAATCTACTTAAAAAAAATTTTATGCAATTTAAATTGGCTAGAATAGTTATTATTTGCAAATTGTAAAAATATTTAATATAGAAAATTATTTATATTAAAATGCTCTATTTTGAAATAAGAAACTAAAAATAAGTTATTTTTATGTTTCAAGCCATTTTTAATTTTCAAGTTATTCTTCTCGCTCCTTAAGAAAAATGTCACACTACTTATATTTCTTCTTTTAATACTTCTAATTATTTGAAAGATCTGTTCATAAATTTAAAATATTCAATACGATATTTCAAATATCGTAAGACTATAAATAGATCAGTATTTTTCTGTTATAGTTACAAGATAAATCTTAAAAAATTCGGCCAAATTTTGTTTTAGTTCTAGAAATGCAAAAAATATTTCTACATATTAAGCACATATATTTTAAATGCTATAATAATAAAATTTTATTAAAAATTTTGTGTGGGGAAAATTTAAATATCTTATTGAACTAGTAACATGTAATTTTTTAATAAATAAGGTTTTGAAATATAAAATTTCTCTAAATACTTCATTAAGTTTATTCATTATTTTTTATTTATAATAAATTTAAATGGAAAAACTTTAAATAAGAGAAACTAAAAAAAATGATTTTCTAAACATATGGTGTTCTTTAAACTTATACTAAGTGAATAGAAAAATTAAATTGCATTAAATTTTCTAAACTGCAAAATATTTATCAAAAATTATATCTTAAAAATCTATTCTACCATATTTTACATTCTATTATTTTTTCAGATGTAATTAAAACAGAAATACAATGAAAGTTATAAAACAATTAAAGCAACACTAAAAGCAAATTAACTAAGATTTTTAATTTCATACAGTTTCATTTTAAATTTGTTATATATATATATATATATATATGGTTTATGCAAATTATAAAATGTGTCTCACCTTGGATAACTGAACTCTGCAGCTGTTAACACAGCAAGGGTTAAAATTAAAAATATATGGATGTCCATCTTACAAAAACAAATTCGGATTATAAAAAAATTAAAATTATTTTTCTTTTCGTCAAATTCTGTGATGGTGAACAAAGAACTGCGCAAGCCAGGGATCTCAGAGCCTTTAAACTAGATCCCTAAATCCTTGCCGTCTCTCTTCATCTAGCGGTTCATGACGTCATAGGTGGGTGAGAAGGAGAAAGTCCAACTTATCGGCCTATAGGAGAAAGTTTCCTGCGTCACGTGGTGGATAATTTAAAAAAGGCTTCTTCCATATTGTAAATGTCGTAAAAAGGAAATTAATTACCATATAAAAATACTTATAAGCCGTCACAATATCACTCGGTGCTTTTAAAATTTCTAATAATTTTTCTGACATTAATTATATATGGCGTAAACACTACAATGTGTTAAAATGTTTTTATTATTTCGACTTATTTTGCAAGAACTGAACTTTTAGTGAGTAAATTATTACGAAAATTCCTTTTCAATGGTGTCAGTCACTTATATTTCTCTAAATCTTGTTTTTGCGGATAAAAATCAAAAATAGGCATAGCTTGTTAGAAGTAAAGCTAAAATTACAGTATATTTATAATTGTTAGGATATTGCTTCTGAGGTTTACTGAAAAGAAAGCCAGTTATTTCTTTAACTGTAAGTATCAATGAATAAATACATTAATATTTAGTACCCCATTTTCTTAAATGTTTCTGTAAGCAATTTCTCTATTTAAATTTTATTTCCTTTATTTATAAAATTAAAATTATTTTTTATTTGATTTATATGTGTTAAGCCATTTTTGCTTTTAATGATGATAAATATTTTCAGTATATTATATATAAATAGTTAAATGTCAAAAAAAGATAATTATGTTTAAATTATATTAATAATATTCCTAAAATTTTTCTGATTTTTTTTCGTTTGGTATACCTAGCAATAAAAATGGTAATAAAGTAATGATATATAACTTAACATTGATACTTTTGAGGTTATTATAGTTACTACAATATAATTCAATTTAATCATTTTTATGTTGTTGAAATTTTGAATAAAAATATAGCACGATTTTGTATAAATATTTAGTGAAAACTGCATTTAATATTCAATGTATTAATTCATTATTTTTAAATATGTAAATATTAATGTAGCATTTATCATTTGGAATAAAGTTTTAAAGTATATTCTAATCAGAAAATCAATCTAATCAATGAATCTCCTGTAAATATCTTACAATGCTCTCATTAGCAAGTATTCCATTTTTTGCGTTTGTTTTTAACCCCAGGCATTTCTTGTTTATAAAATGTGTCAATTAAGAAAGTGATGAAGTTTTCTTTTGAAATATGATTTTATGAGAAAATCTGCTTTTATTCAAAATTACCAACCTAAAGTTTTCTTTAAATCTCTTGCAAGTATTATTAAATATTACAATAAAGTCATAGTATGAAAAATTATAATTATAATACTTTAAGGTGTCTTACATTCTATTACATTTTCATAGAAATACTTTAAAAAACATTTTTAAGAGTGAATATTTAAAAAAAAAATTTTTTCCTAATCTTAAAATTATTAAACTCAATTTTTTTATGTACTAAAATTTCAATCATCATTTTTATTTACGTAACTCAATTTTTCATATTGCACCATAATTGAGTTAAATCTATATATTATAATTTGTTAAATTTATAAAAATATTTACTGTCATAAAAATTAGTAAATTAATAATTAAATAATGTATTATAGATGTTATATGAAATAGAATTTGAAGAATTTTTTTAAAAAAATACAGTTGAATGTTGGGATTATTGAAATTTAAATAATATTAAGTTACAGATAATGACTTAGCGATATATATATATATATATATATATATATATATATATATATATATATATTAATGGTATATATACATACCTTTAAAAAATGCAGACTAAATACACTTTGAGTGTAAAAAAAATTATTTCTGAAAATTCACAGTTATAAAATTTGAACAGACCATGAAAAATAGTACTAAATTTGTTGAGTAAATATTTTGCTGCATAATTTTCTCTTACTAGGATTTTTACTTCTATCTCTATAAGGAGTCTAAGAGACAGCACCTTATCTAATGGGAGTAACCTGTTGTGAGCCTTCGCAGCCCCGAAAGTGTGTCATAATTTATAAGCAGAGACCAAGTAGATGACCCCAAACTTCACCTGCCACCCTCAGAAATATCTTTTCACTTGAAGGACATTGTGACCACGACATATTTTAACTGATCCATTTGCCATTAGCGAATATGACGTATCTTCGATTGGGTGGGATTCGAAACCACTGACGGAGGTCAGTGAGAACGAATTCCAAAACCAACCAGGCCACAGTGTTAAATAAAAACATTAGATTTTATGTATATTTAGTATAATTATATAAGTTCGTTATTCAACTTATGGGATACATAAAATACATTACAAAATAGAAATATAAAATGTCTTTTTAAAACTGTTCAAGAACGTTTGTTGAATAGATATTGAATAGATATAGAATAGATATAGAAGAGCTTTGAGCTAAAGGAAACATTTTATGATAAAACTAATTAATAAAATTCTTATAAAGTTGAAATAGATTAATATTAGTTTGGGGAAAAAGAAATCCATTATTTTTACGTGAACTCTATGTAACTTCTTTTGGATTCACTTTGTAAAAAGGTTTAAAACAGCTTTCATGTAGATTTTTAAGTCTTGCACGTTACGACTGCTGACATGCGGTTAACTTCGATCATTTTTGATATTTTATAGACATTCTCGACGATGTTGTATCCATGCGAGTTGTATCTTTAGCATCCAAATACTCAAACGGAATAGACGAAAGCAAAATTGTGCTTAACTGGTTGTTACAGTCATATATAGAAGATAAACACCTTTCACAATTTTAGCCCCCTGGTTGGCATTTTCGCCGTTACAAGAGAAAAACGAAAATGTATTGAACTTTCTGTTTGTTGTCTTCCATTTTCAAAACCTTGTACTAGTAACTGAATTAATCAAACAAAACACCGCTAGAGGATATTTTAATGTCAAATGTCACCTTCCCAACGAGCATAAATCTGAAATTGTTTGATAGATACCTCACGAGATATCGATCACTACAGACGTCTACTGAAAAAATAATGGATTACTTTTTCCCCAAACTTATATATTACTGAAAATGAAATTATTAATTTTTACCCAAGACAAAGTGTCAAAATATAATAGAGATATTTTAGTT
>JAPDSC010025003.1:18165-45931 GCA_026290005.1 Latrodectus geometricus
AGATTAATGACTTACTGAAACTATAAAAGCTCTCATTACACTTGAAACGCAAAAAGGTCAATGGCAAAAGGGTATCAGCAGTAATTGTATTTGTGTATCCCCTGCTGCATAAAGCTCGTTTGTTAGCATGTGTTAGTTTCTCACTGTCTCAGAATCTTCATTAAATGTGAACAACTTCTTTTTTCTATTGAGTTAACGCTTTCTTCCTTTTTCGCTCTGCTACTACAGAATTAACTATATATATATATATATATATATATATATATATATATATATATATTATATGAATTATATTCCTATATATATATTAAAGAATAGGATATAAAAGCAATTTCTGATTTAAATTTAAGCTCTTCAAATGTATAAAATCTTTATTATTCCTGTAATATAAATAATAGTTTCTGAATTATACTTAGATGAAATTTGGATACAAACGCACTGCAACATTTTTTCCAGTGTAATTTTTTTAAAAAATCAAGGTAATTACTTAAAGAAAAAGTGCCTAAATTTCAAATGTAGTAAAAATTGTGAATAAATAAAAATTATCTGGAAGAAAAAGAATAATTTTTGATCAGCCAACGGTATGTATAATATTAAATGGTAAACAAAAGTGATTTTGTGATATCTAAAATCTTTGAAGCATTTTCTTGTACGATAGTAAAAATTGCTTACGTTTAATAATAAAACAAAGAAGAAATATTTCATTACATCAAGGAGAAATAAATTTTAATTAATGACATGAAATAAATATTGAAGAATAAAATTTTTAAATATGATTAATTAAAGATATAATAATTTTTTCAATGATATTCAAAAGATTAAAAATAGGTTTAAATTTAAAATTAAAAAATATTTCACTGCTTAATATAAATTAAAGTTAAACATTTTATATCAGACAATATCTCAATTTTCGATATTCTCTAAGAATATAAAATGTTTTAATAACAAGTACATGTATTTTGATTAAAAAATTTAGATAATTTAAATTGTAACACTTTTTAATAAAATGCTCGTTCGTATAAAATGCACAATAAACTAGTTGAATGAAATTTTATATTCATGATTAAACATTCATTGTTCATAATCTTTGAAAATATTACAATAAACATCGTAGTACCGTGATAATAAAATTACTAACATATGCTTTGAAACATGTAAAAATAGCTAATTGCTATTTTAATTGAGATTTGTTTACTTTTAAATTAATTGGAGTTCTTAGTAAATTTGAAAAAAGTATTTTTTTGTTATAAAATAAATTTAAGTTTAAAATATTTTATTAAATTTTCTCAATTTGTAATTTTCTGTATGTAAATTATATATTTAAAAATATTTTAAAACATTTTTTATATACATTGATTAAATTTAAAAAAAAATATTGGCCGTAAATTTAAATTTATATTAATTTTATTGAGTAAAAATTTTGAATACTGAGTTCACTGAATTAATTAATTTAGTGTCAAATTTTTTGAACCACAATAATAAGTAAAATTCATAAGTATTGTATAAATTCATAAATACATATAATTTTTTCTCATAAATTTAGTTGTTTAAGTTTTTGTGTAACTTAATTTTATGTTTCTAATAAATCAAAATAAGACAGCATTTATTTCAGTTTTCACATCGTACAGATTTTTGAAATTGCTAAAATCTATGCATCAAATTACATTTCTGTAATGATGCGTATAAGATTAAGACATCCTTTTTAAATGTAAGTCCAGCAAACATAAAATATATCTATTAAAAATATGGTAAATAACTTATATCCCAAGAATTTTTTTTAAAGCTTCAGTTATTTAATATATTTTTTAAAATTTTATTTTTAATAGTATATTTTTATTTGAATCCCTATATTATATACTACTGAATAAATTAAATTTTCACGCTTTAATGGTATTTCAGTACTAGTTCTAAATTTAAATAAAACATCTGTCAAATATAATAAATTTGAAAATTTTCCTTTATTTATATAAACTAATAGAATACATAGAAAAGCATGGAATAATAATTTTCCATTTTTTTCATCTTTGAGAAACAAAAGAAGAAAAAAATGGGAAATTAGTTTTTTCTGCTTCTAGCTAAAACTTGAATCATTGAAAATAATTCAAGTTTAAGCTTGCGGATTGGAAGTTAATGAATTTTTATTAGTCTTGCTGATGAAAGATGATTTGAATATTTTCTGATTAGGTGTTTCTTCAGAGGAAGTCTGTAAAATATTCTTGTCACATTATTTTTATGAAATTTTCAAGCAAAGCAAAATTTTGATTAATCAAAAATATCTATTAAATGTAACAATGTAACACCCTTGTATACATAAAACTGTGGAATTATTAAAATGAAACCGATAACATTCAAATGCTAATAGTTTCGTTTCAATTGTATATTTAATAAGAGACAAACTTCTCATGAGTGGTACACAATTCATACTGGGTAAATACTATTAAAAATAATTTGAGCTTTCATCAACAGAGGTAGAAATTAATGTAATTTTTTTAAAGTCACTGAAATTACGAAATCGTTTTAATAATTCTACACCTATATATGATATATATATTCTTCAATGGTGTATTTAAGTGTAGAGTCGTTAAATGAAATTGATAACATTCAAATGCTTATAACTTTGTTTTTATTTGACAAGTCTTTAAATGTATGTATAATGAAACAAACTCCTAAAACATGTTATAAAAATTATACGGAATAGCTATTATTAAAAATTATAGTTTGCACTTTCTGAAGCAAAAATAGAAATTAATGTGGATTTGATAAAAACCTGGCAATTGAAAAATTTTGATGTGAAAACTACCTGCAGTTGAAAAAATATTTTGTCTTGATGAACAAGAATTTATAGATGCTGCATTGCTATATAACTGCAGCATCTATAAATTCATTCACACATTTACAGATTTTCGCAAACTTAGTCATGATATGCACTCTCTAGTTAATTCTGTGCACTGTTTTGGGTAAATTTGCAAAACTTTTTTTTTAAGGTAACCAGATTGTGCAGTGATTTTAACTACAAAATCTTTAATTGAGGATACTAGTTTACAGTTTTTATGAAAACGTTTACTAAGATCTTGCAGTGAGCACACAATTTGTTATTGCTTCTCAATCTACTTTCTGATTAATCATAAACACGTTTAACTTATTGAGCATTCTCCATGTATGATAATATGGAATAAACTTATGGGAAGTTTATAATTAAAAAATACTTTTCAAGGGTGTCTCATTGAATGATTTTATTTCATGTTTATATACAAAATGATTATACAATGGAATTCAAAAACATCATATACCCGGATTTGCGATCTGGATATAACAGTGTTCAACCTACGTGGAACAGCTACTCTTATGGCAATAACTGAGATTTAATCAAACGTCAATAAGGATCTCATAATATCTATTATCTTTCCCTGAAGCCGGGACACATACGTCATCAGATCTGAATATTTGTGATCTTGGTGATTGTACTTCCAATTATTCAGTATATTTCACAATTTAAAAAGAACTGAAAACAATATTATTTTATTTCTGCATTCCTCTCTACACGCGAGTTGGTATCAATGAAAAAATGAGCTTTTAAAATGACAGGCAAATAATATTAACACACATTCTTATTATTTTTTATACATTTGATGTTTTTTAAATGATTACAGGACTCTTTTATCAAGCTTAAAATTTATTTTTTAAATTTAAATTAAGATTTGCTTGACATATTAAAACAAGAATTATCTACTTCTGAAGACTTCCATTATAATTTTAGCTTCTTTATGGATATTGCATCAAATTTTCCAATTAATGAAACTCAAACACTTCAATAAGCCAAATTATCTTCAGAACAAATTTCGAAATTTTTTCCCTCCTTAACAACCAATATCTACAGATGGAAATGTATTTCAAACATCTAAAGATTTTATTAATGTCTGGATATTAATGAAATGTCTTATAAATATACTTAATGCTTTATACGCTTTTAAAGAGGCCAAAGTAATGATTTCTGTTATACACGCTATTAGTAAATTAATGTCACGTGAGCAACTATTCGACAATAATTTTAATGTTACATTTTTGTTTTCTTTGTCTCGATGCCATTTCTGAGCTTTTATCCCAGATCTTTTCTGATTATGACCTATTAGTGTAATTACAAACTAATGACAATGTCTAAAAATAATTAAGCAATGTATTAGAGGAAAATATTGAAAACGAAAATGTGCTTTATTTGAAATATTTTATAAATGTAAATATCTTTTTGATTCAATAATAACAAAAATAATATATATCTTATAATTAAATTATTCTTTTCTACATAAATAGTTAAACAAAAAATTGCAATTAGAACTAAATTGCCATGGATTTACAAGTCTTTTGTAATATCGATGCACATATCATATATAATATAGAATCACAAAGTGAAACTTAGTGTTCCAAATCACTTCTTATGACGTATGTAGAATTTAATGCCCCAGTACTTTTGCGATTATATGTAACTAAAAAAAATTTGAGGAATTTAATTAGGATCTAGTAGTATGAAATTATTCCCGGGAAAAGAAATTACGTTTTCTTTTATAGCAGTCGACAATGACTCATTTTAAAATAAGCATATTTCGATATGATGCAATTACGCAACTTTAACTTTGTCAAATGTTGAACATTCTTCCTCAACATTTGAAAGATCAACATTTGAAAGATCAACATTAACAAAAGGGAAAAAATTGGGGAGAATGGTTACTTTAAGACAATCATTAGGTTAGCAGAAATATTCAAGATGGCTAAAGTTTGAACTATATTTGAATTATTTCTATAGAAAGGGGTATATGTTGCAATTCATGACTAAAACATTTTAAAAATATATAGTTTTATTTATTCCAATTTTTTTATTATTTTTAATCAAGACTTAGAACTTAGTAACCACTTTATTGCTCAGCTTTCATGAGGAAAATATGCTTTACGATCTCATAATTTGCATTAAAAAAATTCCGAAGTTAAGTATTTTATATTTCATGACTTATAAAATATTTTTCTTTCAAAAAAATAATCGAATTCGAAATTTAATTTTTCAATATTAACATAAATAAATAAACTCACTATTACTCATTTGTATATAAATCATTTTAAATTTCTTAAAAATTTATTTTACTTTTCACGGAATTTAGATTCCCATAAACAATCTATTATTATTTAATTTCCTTTAATAAAATTATCTGTTATTGTTAAAAATATTTTAATGCAATTTAAATATATTTCCTTCAGATAAAGAGCTTTACAAATATAACTTGTATGCAATTCCCAAAAACATTTTGTTACTGCATTTCATTAATTCTAGTTTCGCTTGATGAAATTAAATATTGATTTTAACTATGTTTTCTAAAATATTGCCTTTATTGTATTAAATCACGATCACATAATTTTTAAACCTAATTATATAGTAAATTTCTTAAAGATTTTTAAATATTGTATTTATTTGTCTCCTTAACAAAAAACAAACAAGTAAGTCTTTGAATTTCCTAATAAAATCAAGAATATTTTCAATAAGCAAATATCTCTAAGATAAAATATTTATAAATATATTTCGATAATTTGTTATGTAGGATATCTTGGTACAAATGAGTATCGAAATTTGGTTTTCAAACAAATTATATAAAGTAGTTCAAATTTATGTGATAATATATATGTTACACGTAAATATGAACTACCGTATATAATATATAAAGAATGAAATTCTAGATTTGCAAATAGAGGCACAAGTACTTTTTATAATTAAATATCTCTCAAAATCAAACTTTTCTGATAACTTTTAAAAAGCACTATTAAGTTGTCTCAACATTCCATGAAGAAATACTTTATAAAAAGTATGAAACTGGCAGCCTAATAATATACTTGATTTTTTTCTACTATATTGTTAATTTTAATTTTATATGTATTATATTGAATAATATCTGTTATATTGAAAGAATATATATTAATGTATTATATTGAATGTATATTATATTGAAAGTATTAATTGATGATATTTAATATATATTATATTGAATTATTTTGTATTAAATTGAAAGAAATTTTGCATGAATTTATTTCCTAATTATTCACAATATAAAATGTTTAATGGTATAAAAATTGACAAAAATTTATTTGAGGTGTTTTTTAAATGAGTGAAAGAAAGATTTTATTGTGAGTTACTTGAAAAACTTATGTGTATTGCATAATTTTTCTTTATTTTTATATATTTTTGCCCACTTTTATATATTTTTGCCAACTGTGTAATGATTGAAGTTAAGCAGAAAGTTATTACTTAATAAATATTACTATAATAATTAATTTGTAAATTATTAAGAATATTGCTAAAATGATTAATTTCTATTAATAGTTCAGTATTTTAAAATATCAATTTACTTGATCGTTTAGTTTAATTTTTATTTTTAATCACTATCATCATTTTTATATTGTAATTAAAAATTTGGTGATTACTTTTTGCAAGTTTGAGATACCAAATTTTTATTGACATGAATTTCACATCTCAAAATAGAAATAATAAATTTTTTAGACTAATCAATTTAAATTTATTTCATGTTAATGGTTAAATTACGATATAGAAAAACTATGCTTATAAGAGTGCTTCAAAACAATACATCAAAGGAAACATATTTCCCATTTTATCTTCAAAGTGTATGTCTTATAATTTTAATTATAATTATTAGATTTATTTTAATTAATACAATTAAATTGAAAGTGAGATATTTTATTTTGTTATCATATAAGTATATAATTTTTAATTACTAAGTATGCAGGATTTATAATTTGATTATCGGATGTTAATAAAAATATATTGATCTAGAAAAAATATTTTTTATTTTTAACCTAAATTTAACCAATAAAAATATATATTTTCTATTAAAATTTCATATCAAATAAATTATATGTATTTTACTTTAATTTTATTTTTAAATTTTAATACCCTAAAAACAAAATAGACAGGAACATTTCCTGAAAATTGACGGCACACGAACATTTTATGGCACACAAAATGTTCGTGTGCCATAGCGCTTTATCAATATAGTTGTAAGAACAAACAACGTACATAACATATTATTTTTCTTTTTCATGAAAGCTTAATGATTACCTTAGGACATTTTGATTGTAGTTAATCTTATTTATAATTTTTCATTCATTCCATTCTCTGACGTTCCATAAGATTAAAAAACTTTTTACTTATTTCATAAAAAAATAGGATGTGTGTAATTAGATTTCAAATAAATATATATTTAAGAGACTCCCTGATGTAATATGCTTTGATAGTTTAAGAGAAAACTTTCCGAAATTATGTGTTTTAATGAAAGAATTCTACGAAGATGGAAAAGTACTTTTGAAATATAAAGCAATTGTTTTGAAAAGATTTGCTATTTCATGAAATTAAAAGTTTTAGAACGTGGATTTGGAAGAGTATATGTGTGGATTAAGTAATATCATATGTTTCGATGTAGCCTTATGATTTCAATACGAATAAATAAATCGTGTATTTCTTATTATTAATTACAGAAATATTTTTATAGATAAACTATTAGATTTTTAAGTCTTTTTTAATTTTTGAATTATATTATACTTTTCAATTATTTATTAAATGTATTTTAAATTATTTTTAAAACATATATTAGTGTGGAGAAAAAGAAATCCATTATTTTTACGTGAACTCTTTGTAACTTTTTTCAGATTCGCTTTGTAAAAAGGTTTAAAATAGTTTTCATGTAGATTTTTAGGTCTTGTGCGAAGCTGCGACTGCTGACATGCTGTCAAGTTTGATAATTTTTGATATTTTATAGACATTCTCGAAGATGTTGTATCCATGCGAGGTATATCTTTAGCATCCAAATACTTAAACGGAATCGACGAAACCAAAATTGTGCGTAACTGGTTGTTACAGTCATATATAGAACGATGAACACCTTTCACAATTTTAGCCACCTGGTTAGCATTTTCGCCATTATAAAAGAAAAACTAAAATGTATCGAATTTTTTGTTTGTTGTCTTCTATTTTTAAAACCTTGTACTCATAACTGAATTAATCAAACAAAAAAACCGCAAGAGAATATTTTAGTGTCAAATGTCACCTTTCCAATGAGCATAAATTTGAAATTGTTTGATAGATACCTGACGAGATAGCGATCACTACAGACGTGTACCCAAAAATTAATGAACTTTTTCCCCAACCTAATATTAATGCATAAAATAAAATTTTGATTATTTTATATGTACGTTAGTGTATGTAGTGAATTATTTTAATAAGTACTTTATAAAAAAAAAAGCTTGAATTTATTTAAAATAGTTTTAAAATGTTCGAAAAATGTAAAATTATACAACTAGGGTGTAAAATTTCTAAATTTGAGTTCATACTAATATGTATCATTTAGAATATTTTAAATTTTATTCTTCTAAAATTGTGTAAAAATTATTAGATAAAAATTCTTAATATAATCTAAATAGAAAATATAATATTTATTAGAAATGTTTCATAGAATACCATTACCAAATACATTTGCAATATTAGACTTAGAGTTAAACTTTTTAGCACCATTTACATTAACAAGTTTAACTCCATATTTGCAAAATTATCGTTTAGGTGTACAATTTTTAGTAATATTTACTTTGATGATTTCTATTCAGTATTTTCAATATTACATTTCAAGTAAACAACTTTTAGCAATATTTACATGGATAATTTCTACTTACATTATACTCTATGAAGTAAAAAGAATTATTTATTGAAGTTATTCGAAATTAATCTATTGAAAATTTCCATTTGAGATTATGTTCATTCTAAATGCGTAACTATTCATATCACTTAAATTTTATTAGAATGAATGGAATGCAAATCATTGATCATTAAAACTCAGTAATTATAAGATTCTATGAGAGTTTTAAATGTAATTTTCATTTGAAATGTGCTCATAAATCGAAATTAATAATTCTAAATAAATTTGCATATGTAAGTTCATTTTTGTAAGTTTTAAGTTTTGCTTTAATAAATTTTATATTATTATTACCCTTATTTTATATTTTATTGATAATAACGTAAACACAAAATGGATATATAATGTTAGAAGAATTTATACAAGGATGGAATACTTTACAATATTATTTAATAATAAATCAGATACAAAATTTATATGTAGAAAGAAACAGAAAGAGAATTCAAAATGCAGTAATGAGTTACTTAAGCTTATTAAATAAACACTTAAGATTAGGGAAAGATTTTTTTATTTATTTATTTATTTTTTTATTTTATTTTATTTTTTTTTTTATTCTTTTTATTTTATCAATTAATTTTTTTTTTGAAGATTTTTGAAAGTATAGGTTTCGACATCAAAATTATTATTATTATTTTTGATTATTTTATAATAAAATGTTATGGTTTATTCATGTGATATCTTGATGTTATTCTTTTTCATATCCCTGGGAGTCATTTTAAAATTTTTAATTGTTTACAAATTTATTGAACATGTTGTTACTAGAAATTTTTAATTAATAACAGCTTAAATCATTTTATAAATAATATTTCAATTTTTAAATAAACGAACTATACTTAAATTTAATATAACAGTTTGAAATAATTTCCGATATTCGAAAGAGAAAAAGATTTTGAGATTGAAATTTATTAAATTATTTAAATTTATTAAAACTTTAATAAAGCAATTTTTTATATCATTATAATATTTATGAATTTATGCAAATTAAAATATATTTTACTTAATTTAAACTGAAATTTATAGATTCTTTAGAATTCACTGAGAGCAGGAAATTAACGAATTATTATGCAAAATATAACGTCAAATTACTTTTAAAAATTTTGTGATGGGCTTAAAAATAAAAGTATTTTTGTGTTTTTCTTGTGCAATATATTTTTCTTGTATTTTTCTTGTGCAATAAAAATAAAAGTATTTCAAAAATTCTCAAATTCGTATTACTCTCACTAAAAGATTACACTTTAGGAATAACTTTAAACTTCTTAAAAAATTAAAGTTCTGAGCTACGAGGTAGTTTTCCCCATGAAGTACTCAATTTTCTAATGATAATATACAAAAAGATCTCCCAACAAAAGAAAAGTTTATTTTATGAATTTCAAAATAATTTTCAACTATCATTACTTACGACATAAGCATATAAAATTATTGTTATCACTCTGACGAGAAGACGAAAAGAATTTTTAATGTAAAAAATAACAAAAATAGAATTTATTTCTAATTTCACTTAAAACTTCTCAGAAACTTAACTAAAAACTGCTCCCCGCGGAGCTGAGGAATGTGCGAATGAGGTGATGTATTTCTGTTAAGAGAGTTTCTTGCAGACACATTACCAAGAGACTGGATACCCATTCCCATCACTTACCAAAACAGTTCCAGCTTTTAATTTAGTCCGATTGCTTGCTGATTCTAGAATATTTCAAGGAACGGTTTTTGAAACGTTGATAAAGTTCACTAGAGTTAATCCATAAGCTCTGGGCAGAGACTATATTGTTGAGAAAGTTTAATGTTCTTTTAACTGTACTCCTATTTCGTGTTTAGTACTACGCAATTATATGAGTATGGTTTAAAAAATATATTTAAATGCATATTTTTAAAGTTTGATATTTAAGTATTTTTCTTAATAATTTTGAATTATTCACTGTGACAATAATTCATATGACTAAGGAATTTCGTAATAAAATCTAAGGATTTAAATAATCATGGAAATATGAAATTCAGTTTCATAATATTCATTTAATGATGCAGAAAAAGTTAAGAGTTAAATTATATATTTGTCAATATAATCTTCAGTTTATTTTTATTTAATTTAAGAATAATGTTGTTGGAATACTAAATACTATATATTTATTTAAAATATCATTGTATAATATGAAAAATATATTCGTCTTCAGAATTTCATCCAGAAAGTGAATACACAAATATATATGTATGTTAATCAATACTCTTTGCTTGATAAACTTAAAATGTAGTATGTCCATTTTAAGAATAAAAGAAGTTAAAAATATAAATAAACATCTTATTTTATAATTAAGAAACTTGAATTTATTATTTGGATTAATAACTGACATTTAGATCAGAATTTATGTTGTGAAGTATAAATGGAGTTAATGTTAATTCAAAGATGTCATCTTAAAATTTCTTTTAAATTTTCCTTTAATAGATAATTCGAATATTATTAAAAAATTTTAAAAAAAAGAAATTAGTTAATTTTAAAATATTTTATACTAGCATTTTAAAAACGCTGAATACTTTAAAAAATAGTACAAAACAACATTATAAAACAATAGAAATTATTAAAAACGATCGCATATTTGTATTCTGTTATGCAATCCATTTTATTGCTAAGAGATGATCGAATAAAGCTACTGTCATAAAATTTTAAACTTTTAACAAATTAATAATAAATTACTCTCATAAATGCATCATAAATTTTTAAAACAGTTAAATGAATTATTTACTAAACAGTTTTTAAAAATTAGGCATTTTTATTTAATTAGCTCTTTTAACAAATCTGCAAATTCCAGCTCTTTCAATTCATACAACTTTGGTTTAATTTATTATTCTCTCATTTAAATAAAATATTTTATTTTTAAATATCAGCTATATCAAATTAAAAAATTAATAACATTAACAATTTACATATGTATATTAATATTTATATACGTAAACATGAGAGAGAGAGAGAAAGAGAGAGAATTTTTTTCTTGGAACAGCCATTTTGCTTTGTCTTCTATTTTCTAGAATAATTGTTTAATTTTTTAATTTTTAATTGATTGTAAGAAATTTTATTGCATATTTTACTTGATATCTTCATTCATTCTCCAACTAACAATTCTTGTTTAGAGATATGATTTTAATAAATTAGTTATTTTCATTTATAATTAAAATTTTACACAATTCAAATACTACTGATTAATAATTGTAATTTTGAAGATTGAGAAAAATACAAATAATAAAAAAAAATGTGTTTTTCTTCTAATTTATTTTATTTTGTAAATTTAGCGATTGTTAGGACTTATTTCATAAATTTTATACAAGTTTTGAACAAATCCAATTTTTTTCTTGAAACAGTAGTCTTATAAGAAAAAATGGTGTTGCATATGGCGCTTATTTATTACTTTGCATGATCAAATATTTTACTCTCACATTCTTTATTTAAAAAATGAAAAATCTACAAGGAGAAAAATCCTGAAACTTTGTCTTAATATTTTACGTTGTTTCTGTCATATATATATATATATATATATATATATATATATATATATATTATTACATTTATATAATAATACTGGTAAATGATATTAAATGTATATTATTATAATAATATATAAATATTATTATATACATATATTTAAAAAAACATTCAACTCCTGAAATTTTAAAGGATTTCTGTATGTAAAAAAAGATTTATAAAAGAAAATACAATAATTTCATTGAAAATACCTTTATCTGCTTAATTAACTAAAAATAACAAGTAATTAAATATTTTTACCAAGGAAAATTCTTCCTCCTACACTAAATACTAAAATAATAAGCAAAATAACATGATAATTATAAAATACGTTTTGAACACGCAATTTATATTTTGCATATCACTTCCCAGACTGTTTGCTGATAAGAAATTAATTACATGTATGCATATAATCACACATATAAAAATTTTGTTTATGTCGTACATCAGTGTATAATAATTTAAATGTTTCCTCAGTTTTTAAAATGTATCAAACTAATGTAATAGTAATTAAGATTATTAAAAAATAAAACACTTTATTATTAGAAAACTACTTAATTAATCATCGATTTAAAAAATTTTTATCTCTGTGAGGTATTCTATTCAGAAAATTTAATAGATATTAATTTAAAATAACACCCATTTTCATCGAATTATGTTTTTAAACTTCATTAAACTTTTGGAATTTGGGCATTCTATTATATAATTCTATTTTTGTTCCGAATATATGATATCAGTATTTTGTTATTTTTCGATATAATTTTTTCAAACCCTGTACATTACATTATACTATATTTTTAATTCAGTTTTTTAAAAGATGTGTCACTACTTTAAAGTAATTTAATTCTCTTCTAAGATATTTACTTATGATAAGTTATGATAATTTGATATTGAAACCAACACATAATTGCATCATCTTATACAAACTTTTATCTGCCGATATCGTATGGTTTCCTTCAAGTCTATTTAAACGACGAATTTTAAATTACTTAGTATATTTTATTACTTGTTTTTTCTTATGAGTAAGGAAATTATTCATTTTTTATTTTTACTTTATTCATACAAAAAACGTTTTTATAGATTTTTATATAAAATACAATAATCTTTATTAAAAGCCCTAAATAAGGAAATTAATTTTTCCTTTTATATACAGTTATAAGATATATTATAAATCAAATATTGTAGCTATTATATACTATCTATTTATGTTATCTATTCCTTATATATATATATATATATATATATATATATGTATTTGTATTTTTAATTATTTAAGATTTAACCATTTATATTAATATTAATTCTGAAATATAATTTCACATTATTTGTATTGAACTCAATTTTATAGTGATATAAATAACTCATTATACCCATATTTAAAAGCTATACTTTTAAATGTATACTATTATTTGAATAACAACCAAAGTTCAATTTTATCTATTAACATTCAATTTTCAATAAAATCTATGTTCAATACTTTTTATTCACAAAGTATTTCTTATTTATGTGTATTAATTTAAATAATTTTATATTATATTAAATTAGTTTATATTAAATGATATAATAAGTTGGCATAAAATTAATGATACATAAAAATTTATAATTCAAACTATGGCAAAAGATTACACAAAACATAAACAAATGAAACATTTTAAAAAATATCAATTACTTTTACAATTCAAAATTATTTAATTAATATAAATTTAATGCAAGCACACACATGAAATAAATGTTATCTTTTTAAAATTTGTCCAGCTTTAGTTTGCATTTATAAATTTATTATTCAACTTTTATTTATTTTTTTATAAAATAGTCGTATAAGTTAAATATAGTTCCAAAATTTTGTGGGGAAATAATATCCCTAAAATATTCTTGTATAATTTTGAACTTTCAGTTTTTAAGTATTTATTTAAATCAATCTGAAAATGAGTAATAATATGAAAATCATTAAGGAAATTATCATTTAAATTTTCGTCGTGTTCTTTTTAATTAAAGATAAATAAAATGTAATCTAAATGAGATTCTTTAATAAAATAGAAATTTTAAAACATAACAAATAAATCTAGAAGTTAATATATAGAATATATTTCAAAAATATAATGGAGTATTTTGTAACATGACTTAATTTAAAATAAGATTGTAGTTTACATAAGAAGGCTTTTTTATTTTTAGTATTTAATATTAAATAGATTTAGATAGTTTAACAGACATTTATTATATTATTTTAAAATATTTTTAATACATTGTTGCTTATTATGTTTTCGATTTTTATTTCTAAGCTAATTAATGACGCATACAAACGACAACTCTAATTTTATAATTTTAAGGCTTTTCTGAATTATTTTCATCATTATAAAAACACATTAAATGTGTCATACTTTTATATATGATTATTTTTGTAACACTGAAAAATGTGCACAGTTTAAACTATGATGAATCACCTTCACTTGAGGAGTCATTAAAATAAGAAATATTAAACTTATCAGGTGTGTCAAATGTTAAATTTATAGTTTATTAGGAATTTTATCTACATTTTTCAGTGATTAAGGAAAGGTTTTCTCATATCCTCATGGATAAATGCTTAAAATACTAGAGTTTGTACATGGAAATAAAGTAATGAAGAGAATTTTGCTCCTTTTTGTATATTTTACGAAACATTTTAAAAATATATAAATGAAATCAAATTCAAGAAGTTATGCTAATATAAGCTGATTTGAACATATATTGGAAAATGCAGGAAACAAAATTAAAATATAACTGGAATTTGAGGATAGGGAAGAGTTAATAAAACAATTGATATAATAAGTCAGTTACCTTTACGAAATCATATTTTAATATTCATTTAAAGCAATTTAAATCAAATAAAGGCTTTGCGCAGCCTTTATTTTTTATGCATTTTTTAATTATGAGTATATTATTTCCTAACTTAAGTGAATAGACTATACAGATTAATAAATCTGAATTATTTTAATATTTTGAATAAACAATAAAGTAAACTCTTTATTACATATTCATTAACATCGAAATTAAATAGTAATGAACAATTATAAGTTTTGAAAATAATAAATTAGAAAAATTTACCTGATTTAAAAGAAAATTTTTTGTGAAACAAAGCATTAATTTAAAACACTAACTTTGAATGATTAAAAAGGTGCTTATAAATATTGATCTAATTAATATGAGAAAATCTGAAATCATATTTAAGCAAATATTGTTATTCTATTTAGATAGATATTTCTGATAAGTAATCAATTCTTTTTATTTTTGTATATTTTTCAGTTTTTTGCGCCATCTTTTTCTCATTTTTTGGAATTATTTCCTTCTTTTATAATTCTAACGTATAACTAAACATTAGAAAAATTTTTAATATGTAAATTACTATTTTGAACATATTTTGTCATGCATTTTTTGTATTTTTGATTTCTTTTTTGTCTTAGTATTTTTCTGTACAGTAATAATTATCTGAGTACGTAAAATATTGTTATTATACAATTATAATGTAGGGAACATAACATTATTATGTTAAAAACTTACAAAATTAATAACTTTTTTCCTGTTCCTTAAAATAATGTTATAACTTACACATACTATTGCATACATTATATAAATTGTTTTTGACCTTAAAATTTCGTAATACTTGTTTGTTAAATTAACTTTTAAATGTGTTATATTTGTATAGAAATAATGGATTACAATAAATAAAAATTTATAGAATATAATTTGTTATGTATTGTATTCCATTATTTCCATTATTATAGCATGTGCTCTTTTGATTATTCCTATAATTCTCATCAATTTTTCTGTAATTGAATATAAATACATTAAAATAAAAGTAACATTTATTCTAAACCCTCTTTTAGGAAATAGAAAGAAGTAAATTTATTTAAAATTTTGAGATTAAAACTAAAGTATTAAGTAGCAGCAATAACACAAAAAGTTAAACAATGATTTCCAAAAACAAAGCAAAAGACTTTTTGTTGTAAGTGATTACATGAATATTTATATTCATTATTTAATCAATTAGTATGATCAAATATAATAATTATTCTGCTGTGTTTAAAAATTGTCTACGATGATTTCTGCAAGAAAATATTCCTCATTTCATATGGATAAAAAAAATTAATTTCGTAAAGCTCCATGAGTAGATGAGTTAAACGTCTGATGTTGTGTCATATGACTCTTTTTTCAGAAGAGTTGAAAAAAAATTAAAGATATTAAAGGAAATTTTCTTTTATAAACTGAATAATAATGAAAAAATAAAGGGGAATATTATATTATTTTATTTAAAATCGTAATCAAATGAGGCATTTTTCATAGGGTAATTATCATCAAGTTTTATTTTATTAAAGTTTTGAGTAACTGACTGCTCAGAAAATAAACTGCTTTTCTAACACAGAAGTGCATCTAAAATATACCTATGGCAAACTTTAAAGTAAAAAATTTTGTGTTTTTAAATATATATGACAAACAATGGGCAGTGTACATATAATTAAAACACTTAATTAAATAATAAGCTAATTATGATTTTAATACAACATTAGTTGATGAAAAATATTAGATTTATATAAACAAAAATGTATTTACTATTGTAAATTTATAATTGAATCATTAAAATTTTATCAAACATTCCGAAATTTTCATCTGTATACACCTTTAGAAATCGACATTTTTAAAATGGTATTTGGCATTAGAAAATTATCATTCCCAATATAAAATATAGTAAAACATTTATTGAAAAGTAACTTAAATTCATAAACTTAATACTTTTAATGGACCTGAAGTTATAGGCATTTCCCTGAAAGATACATTTAAATTTATTCATTGGTCTCTTTAAAAACAAATGCCACGAGACAAGGTTTTCTTTTGGGATGTATGAATGGATTTGGGAAAAGATGCTGACAGATATGCCTTAACGCGAGTCACATTTCTCTTTCAAAGTGTCTGAAAATATTTTAACTTACAAATCTAATTCAAATATTTTCCTGGTCTTGAAATAACTGCATAGAAAATAAAAGAATTCAAAACATTGAGGGTATCGCCAAAGGCATCAGTAAATATAAATGTTTTACATTGATATTTGACACAAGTCAAAAAAGTGTATAAAATGTACATTTTTTAACGCAAATATCATGGATGTTATTTTGATGAAATTTATTTTGTGCCATATGAAAAAACTTTGTTCGATATTTGTTTAAAGAAAAAATACAAACATTTAAGAAAAACATATAATTTTATAATTTTTATGTGCTCAAAATTAATTTTTTATACTAAAGAGCTCTCTATAATTTAATTTCAGTGTTATTTTTTTACTCTTATAAATATAATTAAGATAAAAACTCTGCCCTTAATATTTATTCTGAGATTGAAAATTAAAATAAAGAAAAGCTTACATAACGATTTCTTAAATACATATTGATTTAAAAAATTATTTTCAGCAAAATTCTTAGGGTGTTAATTTATTTAAATATTTTAAATTAATCAATGAAGTTTTTATGTACTTGTTTATGTGTTAAAAATTTTATAGTTGTAGGTTTTCCAAATATAAATTTTTCTAACATTATTTCCTCATGCTTTCATGCTTCAGAGTTAAGGTTTTGTAAATAAAATTAAAACTCATAAAATTCGCCTAGAGTTTTATAATTCATTATTCTTTATTTATGTTTATTTCCATATATTTCGTTTCGTATTATATACATTTTTAGATTTTAAAAAATCTAAAATATTTACATTTCTTTAAAAATGATTCACACATAAATTTCAATACCTCGTTTCAACTTTTGACATATCTTAACTCAAATTTAAAATATTTTTTAAATTCTGAAATAGTAAAGAGTTGACAACATTTAATAGTTTTGACAATAACTTACAGTTTTCTTATCTTTAGATGCAAACAATATTATTGATATAATATAAATAGATGTAAACAATATAAAACTGTAAATAATTGTCAAAACAAAATTTAATTGTTTTGACAATAACTTACAGATTTCTTATCTTTAGACGTAAACAATATGTACTAAATTTAATGTATTAAAACTTATTTAATTCGTTGTTCAAGGGAATATTTAAATTAAAACTATATTTAGTACATATAAAACACAATTTCCTTATAATTTATATTCATCAATTGAAATAAAAATTATTAATACAAATAGATTTTTTTATCATATTACGACTTTGAGCAAATGTTTAAGGAATTCACAATTTTAAAGCAACACTTTAATATTAAATTACATAAAATTTCTGATGTGCGCTTGTATAAATTTTAATCGAGAATATTCAGGGATCGATTAACACTTTACTTTTAAGTGTGAAGGGTAAGCTAAATGATTAAATTGGTAAATAATCTGATTATCTTTGTGTGGGGAAAGATCCCCAAGTTGATAATTCAAATTTCTCCGGCTTTCTATTATGATGGATAAATTAAGCAATTGATCTATTCTGGGGACATCAAAAGGCAATTGAATTGCATGAGATAAGTATTTCTCAAATATATTGCTCCGCCCTTTCATTCATAATCAGAATAATTTAATAATAACTGTTTTTAATTTAGTTATGATTACGAATGTGATTTAATGATATGGAGGGAAAATGATCATAGAATAAAGTTCTCAGACCATAAATGGATCAATTTGATCGGAAAATTTAAATGCTCCAATTCCTAACACATTTCAATAATATAATCATTTTTATTACTTTAGCTGTACAAGCTTAAAAGTTATATTTAGAATGCTGATAGTAATATCAGATCTGTGAAAGAATTATAAACTAGTAGGGATAGTATTTAGTAATAATATAAACAAAAATGTTCATAGAACATTTGTAAACAACATTTAATTAATAGAAAATATATTTGAAGGAAATGGTATTGATGGAAAAAATTTGGTTGTAATTTTTAAGAAAATAATTAATTAATTTTTTTATAAAAGAGATTATTGTGTATGAAATAAACAAATAATGAATAAAGTAGTTACAAAAATTGTATACAAAATCATTTTCTTTATAATAGTTGTAAATTATTAATCAATACAAATAAATAGTGTTTGTTTATTTAATTTATATCAACTTGCCATTGTAATATTTTGTAATTAGTGCATGTTTAAAACTAAAAAACATTGCAAATTTTTCCAGCTTCATAGCACTCTGCGTTTCTATAATGCTTAATAGGAATTATTTTCCGGATATTCATTTTCAGGGAATAGAAAGCAATATTGAAACAAAAATATCGATAAAATTGCATATTTTATGAGAAATATGAAAAATGAATATAGAATGTGTAAAATTAAGCATAGTTTACATTTCTTTACCCTAAAATAAAGTATAATTAATTTCATTTAAAATCATATTACAAATAATTTGAAGTAATTTTTATAACAATCATAAAAACATTATTTTTTCGTAATTTTTCTCTGATGAGAAAGGTTCTGTTAACTAAGATTATCATTTTCAAGATTGAATACATAATGAAAAAAGTTTTCAAATAATTAGATTAAATATACTCTTCGAAAATAATATATTAGATTATTTTTAGTAATAAAAGGCATTCATCTACTAAATTTTCTTTTAAAGAACAGCAGTTATTCACTTAAATTTATTGTTCAAAATATTTTGACCATCTTTTTTCACAGTTATATATATTTTTTGTAACATTTACACATATTAAATAAAGGGTTATTAATATTATATATTAAACAAAGTCGTTTTCACAAGTAAAATGTTAGTACTCGAAGATAGTAAAGCTAAAAAAATTTAAAAAGAAATTGTATACTTCCTAAATATAATATAAAAACTTAATGAAAACACAAATAATTACAAATTGATTTATATAAACTCGTAAAGTAACTAGAGCTATGTATAATGTCATTATAAGTAATGAATATCATGATTTTTATTTTGAAAAAAAAACCATAAATTACAAGAGTTTTCGTTTTCACTGATTACTTAAAGTAATCAGTTACATAAAAAATTATACAAAACAATTGCTTTTATTTAAAACAATTGCTTTTAATTTCTAAGAAAAGAAATTTGTGTATTCAATTATTTTAAGTGTGGAGGATGTGCAATAAGTTAATAGAAATGTTAAAACTTTCAATACATAGTTAAATGTTTTATAATTATAAGATAAATTTTAAAGAATATAATTTAAATTTAGTTTGAAAAACAAAAGCAAAAAAATTAATTATCTTAATTTAATAAAGTGGTGTGTATTTATGAAAAAATTTTGTAATTATTAAATCAGGAATATATTTATCTTGAAATTTCACTTATTAAGTGTTAATAGTTTGATAACATAAATATTAAGATAATTTTTATTTTAATAAGATAATTTTTCAAAAAAGTTTATTTAAATTAAAAAAATAAATAAAATAACCTAAGTAATGAGGTATCATTTTAATTCTATATTCAATGTATAGTAAACTTTAACTATTCCTTAACCTTATTTTACATTTTTATCGACACATCATAAAAAAATTTAGTAAAATAAAAATCAAGGAATCATTAAACTATATTGACATTTAAGTTCTGTATATCTTATATTGGCGATAAGTATCTTATTTTATATTTATCAATGAAAAGTTTTAAGTAAAATAATAATAAAGGAAATAATAATAATAAATAAGAAGAATAATAATAAAGGAAAAACCATTTTGGATTCCTATGAAATGTGAATTTTTTTCAAACTTTCACACTTATTACCGCTTTTCCTACGCAAAAATGCCAACCTTCGATGACATAGACAATCTAAAAGATGCATTCTCCAATCAATGCCATAAATAAGAATACAAATATGTAAATGCTGTCATCAAATATCAAAAACACTTAAGGGTTATTGGAAAAATCTTCTGTTGCTTTGTGGAAATCGTGTTATTTATAGCTTTTAATTTGATTTTACTAAAATGCATATGAATCAAGACATGAGTTTCATTTTGATTTTTAAGAAAGCTTGAAAGTTTTCCCTATAATGGCTGTTAAGATATAAATAAGTTAATTACGTCTTAAAATGAAAATAAAAAATTAATTTAAATTTTGACATTTTCCCAAGAGACATTCCCTTTAAAACTTGGGTCATTCACCCTCTCCCCTCCAAAAAAACCCCCAAAAAAAGCAATTTATTAGCTTTGGGAACTTTTTTACCGATAATTAAGTAATATAGAGTACTTTTTTAATTAAATTTTATTATTTAAAGTATTTTTTATTGATATTTTCATTCTGTCCTTGCAAGATGCATTTTAAAAATTAATCAAACTTATTAAGCAAGAAATAGAGGCATAAATAGCATTATTTTTAAGTCATTTTTAAAGTATAAAAGTAATATTAACATTTCAGTATAAAAAACAACGCAAAGTTAATGTAGAAAAGGAAATGAATCTTAAAATACCTCAAACATAGTGTCATAATTATTTTAATTATGCTTTCTTATTGAAGAAACAATAGTAAACAAAAGTTAAATATATTGTTCCATACATAGATTTTTTGCAATTACAATTATTAAATGCACAAAATATACAGATGAAATTACAGAAATAACTTCCAAAAAGATTTTTAATATGTAAGGGAATTATTTATTAAGTTGAAGAAAATAACAAGAAACTATATTTAGTGTATAAGAACATATATAAAAACTTTCTAAATGTTTATATTTATTAAAGATTTTCTTTTTCACTCGTATCTAATATTTAGATATAATTTTTTCCTTCGTTAAAATATTTCAGTTTTCATTTTAATTTTTTGTTTTCACATTTGCAGTTGTTTTATGTTTCTTTATATCTGTTATTATTGATACTGTTTTGCAGGGGTTGAGAAACAATTTTTTTACTTCTTTTCTATATATCATTCTAAGAAATCGACTTCTTTTGTTATTCAAATTAACATCAATCGAACGAATAAATGAATATGAATTACCTAAAAGATTTATAAATTAATGCAAAATATTGAAACGTTGAATGAAGTTTCTGTTTCTGAAAATGACTTGACTGATTTAAGTTATTTATAATTTACTTAGACGTTTCTATTTATATATTTGAAAATTAACTAATGCTTAAATTGCTAATAATAAAGCAACTTTAGTTATGAACTGAAATAGACTTGGATTTTCTTTTGATTTAAAATATAAACCAAATATTCTTTGTGCATGTTAACCGTGTCTCACAGAAAATTAATCTTGAAGGATTAATCTATTATAATCACATCCAGAAATTTGAATGGATGAGAAAGCATTAATCTCTTTCTTTAAAGTTAAGAATTAACTGTCTATTATTTAAGAATATAGGAAGTAATGATACAGTTTTATAGAACTATGGAGTAGTTTTAATATAATTTAATACATTTCCATTAATAATGTTAACATGTTTTTATGACATTGAAAATAAACACAAAAAAATCAAATTATTTAGAAATATATTATGCATACAGTTAAAAAGAATAGAGACCTAAGAGAAAAACAATTTTGCAGACAATAAAATGAGCAATTTTATAATCAGTTTAAAATATATGTATATCGTGTGTGTGTTTGTATATATGTAATATATAAATTTATGTAATACATGTATAATATTCCCGTGGATTTACTTTCATTTTGTTATACATACACATTGGCCAGTGAATTCGGAACCCAAGATCAAATATTTTATTCGATCATCTTCCGCGCGAATAATAGCTCTTATTCATTTGGGACTCAAATCTTCATTTTCTGAAGTGCATTTATGTTTTTAAAAGCATAGTAGCTTTTAAGGCTTGGTAGCTTTTAAAGTCTAGCAAATTAGATTAAGGAAAATCTTGCAGTTAGATGTATCCTTCAACCAGATCATCTTCAATGGGATTAAGATCTAGGTTTTGTGATGTCCAGGAAAGATTTTAATAATCACAATGATGTTCAGCAAACCAGTTTTGAAGAATTCTGGCATGATGTGTAATTGAATTATAATCCATGAAGAATACGTCACTATTGGAGTTAAATTGCAACAATGCAGGATGCACTTGATCTGCAAGCAAATCATGTATCAAATGACTCGTTTTACCCTCGAGGTACACCAGAACATCACCTCCATGCCAATAGAATCCACCCCATATGATGAAACATGATACTTCCACAAAAACTTTGTGCAATGCTACTAGGGTGAGATTGATTTATGATATAGGGGATTCTCGTCAAATTCGACTTCATTTATCAATGCAAAATAAGGTGTTCATTTAATCTCATTACCATTTTCCAATCCTCAGATATTCAGTGTCTTCTTTTCCAACACCACTGAAACGAATTTTTGATTTTCCAGCTGATATGTGTGGTTTTTTTCACAAGTATCCTACAATGCATTCCTATTCTCTTAGTTCTGTTACCATGATTCGAGATAAAATATGTCAGGAAAGAAATTGGTTGAGAACTTTTTCATTTAAAGCACCGTAGAATACCGACTCTGGCATAAAATTTGTTGAAGAGAATGCCAATCACGCCCTTGGAAAACTGCTCGAATAGCAATTAGTTCTCCATACAAGAACTCTGAGTTCTGGATGCAATTTTTGAATACCTTTGATATGGTTGCTTCTGAAAACGTTGAGAAATTTGTAGTCTTTGAAATCGAATTCTCTGCTAAACTAGGACCAATAAACCATATTTAAATAGTGAAAGATCTCCCTTATTCCTCATTCTACATTCTTACCTTACATCTTATTTATGGTAGTGTTTCAACAGCACATAGCCCAAATCATAAAAAAAATGTGCATATTTTATCCTTACCAAAGTTTAAATGAAAAAATCAATGATTTCTAATTCATTGGCTAGTGCGTGTATATGTGTAGATATAGATAGACAGTGTCGAAAGGCATTTTCATTTTCTGACATCATTTGTTTTCTTTTCATATTAGTGCAGCTGAACTTTTAAGTTTCTAATATCACCTGCTTTCTAATGTCTTCTACTCGTGAAATTTTTTATACTAAAGTTTTGTTCTAGAAATTTTTTTGGCAATGCGAAGTTTTTTTGAACTTTCAACAGTTTGGCAAGGGATTCAACAATGCGATGTTGGAATTTTGGTTACCAAAGTTTTTCCTGAAAAACCGATATTGATGATGTCTCCGGCTTGGTAATTTCTTATACCTTTCTTTTATTTTTCTTGTTTTTATTCTTTTTCTATTACAAAACTCTCTGAATTGTTTTCCCCTGAGCAATGTTTCAAAATGAAATGAATGCTAATATGTACGTTCATTATGAAACTACAAAATCATGTATAAGCTGTATCCTACAAAATATTCTTAACTTCCCATCAGTTCTAGATAACATTTTTCCTATTTTGTTTTACAATTTAAATATGTTACTTGTTAATTATTAGAAATTTTGGAATTAACCAGTTTTGGGATTCTATTTTTGATTTCGTTCTTATTTTACACTGGTTTACAAGAAAATGAAATGTTATACTTCGACATTAAGTGAGAGTTAGGCTTTGCGCCATTTTTTTTTTAAATAAAGTAAAATTCTTTAGCTCTATGTAAAGGCATTTAAAATAAAATTTGTGGGTAAAAATTATACTAGAAACTCACGTATAGATGAATTCAGCTCGCAAGTAAAAACTTTGAATTTTATGCTAATATCAGCCCTCTGGACATTCTGTGTTTTTTTCCTTTGTCAGAAATACGAGAAAAAGGATTTATTTTGAAAAAACCGTATTTGCACCGTTTTTGTTCATCTGTGTTATACCGATGACTGTGATTTCAATATTAATATTCAATGTTTTTTTTCAGTATTTTAAATGATTTTCAGTAGCCCCCTAAAATTGTGTTGGAGTTCACTGTTTCTTGATTCATTTGGCTTAATTATAAGAAAAACTTTCTCATTAATTTTAGTGACAGAAAAAATATTTTTTTGAGAAATATTTCAAACATTTTGGAGTATTCCTTTCGTACTTTCTGTTCTATGAAAATTATTTCTAATCATGTCTTAGATGAGCAGTGAATGTCATTATAAATCTTACCAAGCTAATAACTTTGAATGCACAAAATATCTCTATATTTAGTACTTTTGTGAACTTCTTGTCTTTCTTCAGATTCATCAATTGAACAAGGGGTAAGGATTGATTTTATACATAAATAAGATCATAAAATTGTTATTATTTTAAACACTTTGAATTCTAAATTTTCCCGTTATTCTGTAATTATTAATGTTTTGTTATTCCTCTTCTTTTCAATCTTCAAAACAATGAGTATTGAACTTGAATACCTATAAATGTAACTATTCTTTTCAATGAATTCCAAATTTACATATTCAATACTATTCTCTTTAAATTTGTTAGAGTATTTCTTATCCCCTTTTCTCAATCTCATTCCAGAGGGCTTTTTAATTAGGGAAAATACATGATAATTATCACCATTCTTTTAAATGAACATAATGAACCTAAATACATATGTATTCAAAATCCGAAAATTAGGAAATCTAAGAAGTTCTCAAGAAAACATTTAACAATCTAGTACACAAAGAAATCAAAATAATTTAATGACTAATGACTATTAATATAATTAATTGACTATAAAACATTTGAAAGCAAGCAATCTAATCCAAGAACAAAGGAAGATAGGCAAAATTCATAATGTTCTTATTATTAGTATACTATGGAAGTCTAAAGTTAAAGGTGCCAATTCAAATATAAATCTTATCATTTGACTGAGTTTTGAAATTATAAGGCACTGCTAAGAAAGGGAAGGAGGAATATTTTAAAAGTATTCAAGATTACTTCCATTAACCTTTAAAAGATTTAGTTCAAATATAGTTTGGAAAACCTTCACTTGTTTCAGGAATAATAAGGATTATTTATGATTATTATCTAATTATGAAGAATAATAGGATGGATTTTTATACTTTATGATGTATTTCATTTCAAAATACAATTTATAAAAAATAATTTTCTTTAATAACATATTATGTGCAAATAATCATCAATATATTATTATTTTATTTAAAAAATTATATTATAAAACTGGATAACTATATTTCATTTATTTAAAACAAAAAGGAAGGACGTTATTATATTAAGACAAATGTCCACACAAAAATTAGATAACATTTTTTCTAAAATAAACTTGCATTTCTTAACAAATTATTGAATATTCTTTTTAAAAAATTTATAAGCAAATAAAATGTATGTGTTGGCCTTTTGTGTATTTTTTAACTATTTTAGTATTTGAAATAAGTTTTACATCGTTTTCTGTACACATAAAGATAATCAGTTTCATATTAGACTTATGATAAATGCATCTCTAAATATTAGATATACTTCTAAAACAATAATTGTTTATTCGTTAGAAATAATGTTTCATCTTGTTTAACAGGATGTTGAGAAGAGCTAATTGATTAAAATGTCCATAAGCATAAGCATCATAATTTTGAATCTCGATAAAATAACAAACTTGAGCTGGAAACTTATTTACAAACTTCTACTGCATTTCAACAGGAAACATAAAGCTATTTATAAGTCCAAGAAGATTACAAACTTTGATTTGATCAGCAAATTATAACGAAGTCGATTATTCAACCACGAATTAATTTAGTGACATTTTAGGGTAGTTCTTGAAAACTTTGACTAGGATTAAAATTAAAATAAATAAAAAAATTTAAAGTTTTTTTTTAAAAAATTTAAAGTTTTTTTTTTTTTTTTTTTTTTTTTTTTTTTTTTTTTTTATCACATTATTTGAATGAAACATTTGGTCTTTTCATGAAATGCACAGAAATATATATTAACTTAACTCATCAAACAAAAGCATTTTTAAATGCTTTTGATTAGCATTTTTAAATGGACATAAGAAAAAAAATGTAATATCGAAAATTAAACAGAACTTGATTTTGCATGTTAATTTTTCCTTTTAGTTAATACTTTATCGGGGCCTTTTAAATTTTTACCAACATGAATGCATAGAATTTTAGCTCATTTTATGCTATTCTAATAAAATATTCTCCTATGATATAGGGAAATGTGATATAATAAAATTATACAAAAATGCCTAATGCTAAAGTGTGATGCGGGCACATATCATTGTACAAAGTTTAAAAAAATTGTAACTAATGAATAACAATTTGGTGTGTTTTAATACTATGAGTTAAAAAGTTTAAAAAATTCCTCTGCGATTCTACCAAAAATCTGAAGATATGTAATCGCCTAGCCAAATGTATTATTGCAATCCTTGTATTTACGTTATTAAATTTACAAGAAATTTATTGAAAAATGTCAGTTATTTACATTTCTTTACTAGTTATTGACATTTCTGCTTTCTTACTGATTGGAAATATTAAAAAATATGAACCCAAAAAGTAATATTATTCGGAAAATCTGACAGTTAGGGAAAAGTAACATTTAATTCTTTTCACAGAAAATACATTTTTCCTTCTTTTTTTGGTTATAAGCGATATTTTTCCCCAAACGAGAAAGATGCGTTTAACGCTATCCAGATTCAGTTTCAATCTTTTTTAAGTTGCTACTATTCTCCGATCAATCATATCCGCGTTATTCGATGCTTCTCTAGAGGGAAAAATTTTCCCCTACACCC
>JAPDSC010025003.1:77392-102585 GCA_026290005.1 Latrodectus geometricus
TATATATATATATATATATATATATATATATATATATATATATAAGTGATATATTAATATATTAGAATGTATTTAATATGTATTACATATTCACTTCACATACACAATTGTTTACAAATGACAGAAATTTGATACTCTGTAGTATATAAAATTTTTATTTTGTAAATTCTATTATTTTGTAAGCTATGTAAATTTAAAAAAAAATTATTACATTTCTTTGAATATGTTGTTGAATAACATATTCAAAGAACTTGAATATGTTGTTGAATAACATATTCAACCTTTATTACCACTCATTAATAAACAACAAAATCAAGTTGTATTTTTATGAATTTATTTTCCACTTTTTTGCAGATGTAGTTATTTTTCAAAATTTCAAAACTGGGAAAATAATTGCTTACAAATCTGATTCAAATTACCAATGAGATATTGTATTGCATTGTAATACTGGGTACTTAAATCAGGAAAAATTGATACAGTCATTATATGTGATGCAATATCTTCCTTAAAGTAATTTCACAACTACATTAAATCCAAAAAAATCATATTCATTTATGGAAAATTATTATTTGCATGGTATTTATAAAAAATTATTAATTTCCCAAGAAAATTCCTAATAGTTGTAAGATTAACTAAGATCATTGCATACACTGTTTTATTTTATTTCAAATTATTGAATCAAATAAGATAATTTTCCTTAAAAACTAGAGTCCTTTTCTTCAAAATATTTACAAATAAATAATTACCAAAAATTATAAGAAATGCAGATAATAATTTATCAACTATCTAAGCAGTTATAATTTCCTAATATATGTGAAATTCTCATAATTTCATGCGCCCATAATTTAGTTTGTAAATTGTAAAGTTTTTATCCATTCAGTTTATGTAAATCAAATTAATCAAAATCAATTTATTTGAAAATATTAAAATGTCGACGAGTCTTTCACAATTTAAAGTGAATTTATATAGTGTAAAGTTTTTATTTTGGAGGAAATGCAATATGTTGTCATGAAATAGGAATAAACTACATTCATGGTATTCGAAAGATTATTTAAAAAATATTTTAAATTTAATTTTTTTACTTATTTCTATACCTTTGTAGATAAGTAAGTTATCACAAATAAATGATCTTAAAATAATATATATAATGTATGTAGATTTAATATTAAAATATCTTAGCAGATTTATGTGTATTTACTAAGATATTTTAAATTAATATAATTAAAAAAGCTTTCTGAACTGTGTGGTACATTCTTTTGTTCATAGGTGGCAGCACTAATCAAGCAATCGAGACATTTTGATTCGGGTGTGTGTAGAGACTTGTTTTCAATCATTTTTCTTTCCTTTTTTTGGCGACGAAACTGATTTTTGTTAGCTCCGTATATTTGGATGGGCAATTGTTGCTGCAAACCTACAAAAAGGGTTACTATGAAAAGAGTTCGTGCTCAAAAAAACAGCGGGGAAACATAAAATAGTAATATACAAACAAAATATTAGAAATTATACTCAAAATTAAAGCAAGTGTGAAATATTTTAAATTTCGAGAGAAAAATTATTAATTTTTATAAATTAAAATAGATTCAAATAAGAAACTTTTATTCGATTAAATTTGAAATATATTTTAAAAATTTGTAGAATCTAAATTTTTTTTTTTTTTTTTTTTTTTTTTTTTTTTTTTTTTTGATGTTTTAAATTTTTATTATTTGTTTAAAAAGAATTATCATAATTATATTAAAATAACAATTAATATAAATAATATTTTATTATAAATAATAATTAGTAGAAATGATTATAATGTAATAATATTTTTAACGTAATTATTTTACAGTCTCAAAAATGGATTTCATGTATTGCAATAAATGAATTGCGTTATGTTTTTATAAAAAGGCTATTTATAAAATTTGTATTGATATAAAAATTATCATAGTTCTCACTTTCATCATGATTTGTTAAGTAAGGAGCATAATTTTTAAGAAGCATGATAATAAATGTTGCTTTGTATAATTATTTTGGATTAATTGTATATTATATTTATAACTTATGTGTTTATTTATTATTTGTAAATAAATTCACAAAATGAATATTGTATATTTTGTAGCAGCAAACTTTGAATTTACATCATTTATCTTTCAAGTTATGTTCAATAATTTATAATTACGACCCAAAAAATTATTTTGTTCATTAAATGAATTTTTTGTTTTATTCTAATTTCAGTAAAAATCTTTAAATATGATTAACCTTACTGATTATCTTTATTAATTTTATATAACTGAAAACAAATTACCGAATATCAAATTCTATATATACAGAAACATTCTGAAATGTCAGTTAGTAATTTTGAATTATACTATTAGGTGTTTAAATAAGAAGTTGGCTTAGTAAAAATTGAAGAT
This sequence comes from Latrodectus geometricus, assembly GCA_026290005.1. Taxonomy (NCBI): domain Eukaryota; kingdom Metazoa; phylum Arthropoda; class Arachnida; order Araneae; family Theridiidae; genus Latrodectus; species Latrodectus geometricus. The sequence goes on from JAPDSC010025003.1 coordinate 79,786, forward strand.
ATTTCACAACAGTATTTTTTAGAAACATTATATTAAATATCTTCATGTCAAAATAACTTTTCTTCATTAAATCTGATATTTGTAAGAACTACAACCATATAATATCAAAATGTGATAAGTTCATGAAAGCGAACTTTACCATTTGTATAAATGTATCAACAGAGACAGAAATTTGAAAATTTTCATAGAATAAGTTTTATAAAATGCCCAGCGCATTTAAATCCCTCTTGAGATTAACAGTAAATTATCCATAAATAGTTTGATTGAATACAAAAATATTTCAGACAATTGAAAAACAGTATTTCTCAACTCTCAGGCATAAAACTCAGAGATAATTCATGGGTAAATAAAAACTAAGAACAAGTTTATTGTCAAAATTTTAAACAACTGATTCTCTTATATGAGTTAATTCTTGATCCAGAATTGATTTATATAATTCATACTTTGTCACAAAGATTTATTTTTCATATACAGAACATAAATAAACAAATTTCTTTGATGCTATAAAAAAAATTCACAAGAAATTGAATAGAAAAAAATATTTAATAAATCAGTTTATATAAAAAAATTTATAACTAACTTTTTAACCCTTCATATTTTCATTTACATTGTGAGAAATAACATATGAAGATATAATTTTTGCAAGTTAATAGTGGACTAAAAATCGTTGCTCAACTTTATTCCAAAGTGCACATTACAACATATTCTCTAAAAAAAATTTTTATTTATTATTTTTTTTATTTGTTAACTTTTTTTATTTTTTTTTTTTTTAGTGTAGATGACAGTATTTTTCAAAAGCATTTTATTAAAACTTCGCGTTTTAACTAATGAATACGTTGAAATTGCTCAGACATAAAATTGCAAATTGACAAGATAAAAATTGATAATAAAATATGCAACATCACCATTTCCAAAATTTATTTCTGCGATAATAATATTCATAAAAAGTTAATTTAGACGATGCTATGTTTAATTTTATTCAGAACTATTTGAGAATAAGCAACTATTTCTGTATTTTGTATTGAACGATAATTTTAGTAATTAGAAATTTTTATTGAATAATTAGTATTTAATTTATATAGACGCTGTTTGTAAAATTAACAAAAAAAGATTAATTTAGACAAATCAGGCCATTTATTAAATTGTAATTATTTCAGTTGATTTTTATTTTTTTATTTTTATTTATTTATTTATTTTTGAGAGATTTAAGACTAGCACTTTTAACTCATTCTTATCTAATGGTAGTACTCGGTTGTTGGGAGAGAAAGAACTCGAATTTAATCCCAGACACTTTTAAACAATGAAATATGGATATTCTATGTCTGTTTTCTGCATTCATATCTGTCAAGATGATTGCTTCAGAATTTTTCAGATTTTAATCCTTGTAATATAATACAGTATTTATGAAAAGTTTTCTTACAGTGGTTATTAATGTCTTATAGAAGCTTTAGGGGTTTATATTTTCTACTTCACGGTATGTGAGTGTCAAAGGTATCAGTTTATAATAATTACCTCTAAATTTCAAATGTCATAAATGTATTTCTTGTTTTAGATCAAATTGAAACTTAGAATTTCTGTTCAAAATTTATAGTAATGTAAAGTTGTCAAAAGGAAGTATTATTATAGGGAGAGAAAATAAAGAATTTTTAAAATTAAAGAAAATAAGATTTAATGGAAAATTATGTACATAGAAGAAAGAATATATTCAGGGGTGGCCACGACGTCGACCGCGGTCGACTGGTAGTCCGCGAAGACATCATAGGTAGTCCACGCGACCATCCCGATAATGACCTCGGATATTAACAATTTAATTTATGACTTATGACATAGAATCAATGAATTATTTAAAATAAAAATTTACTACAGTCTACGTTTTGAAACCCAAAACAAACTGCGCAAAGATTTACGGTTTAAAGATTTATGATTAAAGGTTTACGATTTATAAAATCTAAAACGGATATAATGAATGCGATAAAAACATTCCAAGAAACTATAGAAAGATATGCATCTCAATTAAGAAAACATGAATTGAAAAACTTCAAAAACATGGAGGAAGAGTGTATCCATAATCCAAACGGAGACTTCGAAGAATTCGCTTAACACTTATTTGTTTTGTTTGAAGAATTTGAAAGAAGATTCGCTAACTTCATTAGGTTGAAAAAAATACTCAATTTTATGATATTTCCATTTAATGAAAATGTCAACATTGATGGAGTTTCGGAAAAATAGGATATTTAATAGATATTACATCAGTCATGGTTGATGAAGAAATTATTGTATTAAGATGCGATATATTTCTTAAATCCAGAGCATATTTAGCGATACTGATTTTTGGAAATTAATTTCTGAGGAAACCTTTCCAAATATTTATAAATTGATTTTGTATTTCAAAACATACTTTGGATCGAGGTATCTTTGCGAATCTGCTTTTTCAACCATGAACAAAAAACAAACATTGGTCGCATTTAAAAGATGAACATTTAATTCCGTGTTTATGTATTGCAATAAGCTTGTACTAGCCACAATATGATAAACTTGTCGCAGATATGCAGTGCCAAATTTCAACTAAACGAAGGGAATAGGATGGTCAGTTTTTGATTTATAAATACTTTGATTATTTTCGTCAGTAAATTTTTATTTTATAAATATTAATATTAAGTCTTTTTTAGAAAAATTACATAATTTACCATTTTTTTTCTTGTTACCTAAAATAAATATGTACGTTAATTTAGCTCTGCCATTAGTAGACCGCCTTCGATTTTTTAAATGTGTAGTAGTCCCTGGATGCCAAAAGTTTGGCCACCCCTGAATATATTCATATTTTCCTTAAGAAATATATTTAGTTTGTATACAAACTCTTATAATATTTGAAACTTTATTTTCAGGAAATTCATTTTCCCCTGCTACTCTTGAAATGAATGCCAAGACATAAGGATCCTCTTTTATGGTGGAAGGAAAATGCACATCTCTTTGCAACGTCAACTAAAACAGTCAAATCAAAATGTAATATGCTATCGACCTCCAGCCCTAGTGAACGATTATTTTCAAAGGCTGAGTATGTTATTAATGAAAGCCGAACTCGTCTCAGACCAAACACCTTAAAAGGCTATTTTTTTTTTTTTTTTTAATTCAAATTCTCATTTGATGTAAATTGTATTTTTATTATTATTATTATTATTATTTTTTTTTTTTTTTTTTTTTTTTTGGTAAATAAATTATGTGTGGTTGCTTATATTTTATATAAATATTTCTTTAACTTCAAATGAATGCTCATATTGATTTTCATTAAAACAGGCAATCTTTGTTTTGAATTTTCTTTAACAAAATATGCTTTATAGTTTAAAATAAATTGATTTTTTCTAAATAAATTGCTTAATTACCTAATTGTATTTCAGCCAAATATTTTACTTGTAAAACATAATTTCTTAAGACAGACAGCATGTAAGCAACTATTATGCAATTCTATAGAAAATATTCATTAATAAATTATAAAAAAAAAATTGCTATTATCACATGCTTGATATGCAGAAAGTAATGATGTTAAACCTGTTTATTCTTTTAATTTATTTAAACATTTATAATATGAAAAGTTACATAATCTTGAATTCTTCTATAAAGACGGATTGATATCTGATGTAAAATTATATAACAAATACTAAACAATATAAATAAAAAAATTCAAATAAATATAATAAAATCTGTTATTTATGGTAAAAAATTTATTTATGTAAAAATAATTTTAAAATATATAAATTAATATAATGTGGCAGTAATTATATTCATTACATCTAGTGTCTTATTTATTGCAATAGTATCTTCATTACTTTTTAAACAGGAACCAATTTGTAGGAAATGCCTCGCAGGGGTAGAATCGGCTCATCATATCCTATGAGTGTGATGCTCTTGCCCTTACAAAATTCACTACTCTAGGTAATCCATATCCTAAAGAGTTACACCTAAACTCCATAGAGGGCCTATCAGACTTTATAAACAAAGTAGGTGACCCAAGACAATGGAACTAGGAAAAAATTGGGCTTCGAGCATGGTACAAAATGCAACAATGCAGAGGTGCCACATATCTGACAAGCTCAAGAAGAAGAAGCTCTTTATTCATTTGCAAATGCTGTTTTTACACAATATACATTTTTGTTTAAAAATGTCATTCCATAACGAGTATCTTATATATATAAATTAATTTTGTTCTTAGATAGCTTTTACATTTTTAATCCCTCGTGAAGCAAAGTTTTGTTTATTAATATATTTAAAGTAGATTTTACAAAAAATTGAATCATATAGGAGCATAAAATCAAGAATATGTAGTGAAATATTATAATTTGATTGAAATGTAAGTTTCTTGTAAGTGTTGAAAGTTAATGTTTATTAATGGAAATTTTTATGTAATAATTAACGTTCAATCATTTAAATATTTAATACATGTGTTCATAGATATGCATTTCATAATATATTATTATTATAAAATAAGTTATATCACATTTGGACTCAACTTATTTTTACAGAAGAAAATGGAATGAAAAATATTTTAAATTCAAAATATAATTTAAATATATTCATTTATCATAATATTCATTTTTGTCATTAAAAATAAGTGAAAAAAATGAATATTATCAATTTTAATTAAAATTACAGGTTAGTTAATAAATATAATATCTGTAATAGGAAAAATTTATTTATTCTGCAATCGAGTTTCTAATTTAACAATCTGTATTGCAAGATTATAAACAGTCTTGCCAAATAAAGAAAAATCTTTAAATTCTTCAAGTAATGTTATAATTTTTTTTTAATGTAAGATAAATGGATTTTTTGGGTAATTTCTTTTAATAAAATATATCAACATGGAAAAAAATCTGCTTAGACTATTTTCACTCTATTTTTGATAATCAGGGCTCACTAAAAATCTCTTAACAGCATTCCCTCAAAAACCAGTTTTATTTGATTTCCTGCATAATTTTTTCAACTATTATGCAAGAAATCAAATTTACATATATTATAAATTGTAATTCAATTAATACTATCTTTTACTAGTGTTTTCAAAAATAACACAAAAAGTTTAAATTAACATTTTTCAAAAAAAGACAAAACTAATAATTTAAATTAAACTTTGCTTTTTTTCTTAATAACAAAACCAAATACCTTACTTTGCAGGATCACTTCTAAAATATTTAACAGCAACCCAAACAAAATAAGGCATTTAGTAAAATGAGAATTATTTTTGATATATATCTAGTAAAACACTTAATTATTCACCATTGCATTATGCATTTATTTTTGTAATATTAATGTATAAAATGAATAATTTCATTATTTGTACATGATAAAATTAGCATAAGTAATTTCAGTATACACAAAATTGAAAAAATATATAAGTAGTTAATAAATCTATAATTCAAGGCTTCAAATCTTAAGGCATAAAAAAAAAATTAATATTTTCTTAAATCAATTAAAAATGCTTTTCTGTAGTTAAAAATTTTGTAATAATTATAATAAGGTGTGAAATACAGTTGTATATTAAATAGTACATGCCAAATATATATATATAGACCCTGTATCTGAAATTAAAAAAAAAATAAATAAAACAAATTCAATGCACTGACAAAGAAAATCAGAAATTAACGAATAAAAGATTAATTTTCTCAGAAAATGTGTGATGAAAGCATTTTGAACACATTTTTGTGCAAACACAAATTTTCACAATGTTATCAATTCTAAAAGTAAAAATTTTAGCAACATTTTCAAATAAAGAAAACTACATAATCAAATAACCAAAAAATAAATAAAAAATATAAACTTTCAACTATTTAGAATTTTAAAGATATTTTAAAACCAAGCAGCATATAATCAGTTTATAATTAAATCCCTAGTTTTTTTAAAAAATTAACGAATTAAATAAGAAAGGTAATTTCTATATTTTGTTTCTGTATAGACAAAATTTTTAAAATCCTCATTCTCATGAAAATAAAATGAAAACTTATTTCAACATATAACAGGAAATACTAAAATCTATTTTTTAATCAAAGCTTTATTAGCATCGCAACATAATAAAAAAAATTCTCTATGAAACAAAAAAAAATATCTTTTCATTATGCAAACTGGCTCCGTGAGTAGTTCATACCATAGCCATTTCATCAAAAGAAAGAAAATTAAAATTTAATGAGAACCACACTTGACAAAATGAAGCACTACAATTCCCCATATGATTTAGAATATTTCAGATTTATAATTCTAATTTGCATTTTTAAATTTTTGGTAAAAATATATAACTTATTTTGTCATATTTCATTACTCGTCGTTACACATTGGTATCATGATAAAATAAAAAAGGTACAAACTTTATTTATATGATTATGCTTAATTAAGGTTGTTCATTTAAAAACATAGCTACATTTTTTCTATTTTCTGCATGCTTACTGTCACTCGGAAAGAATCAATTAACACAAATTAGAGTTGTTGAAAAAATTTCAATATTTACATCATTAATTTGGTAAGGAAAAATTTTTTTCTCATATATTGAGTGACAGTAATGCTCAGGTTTGTAAATAATTTTTTCAATAGCTTTAAGTTTAATATTCTTAAAATGATCTATAAAATATAAATAAAAAATGTTACATTGCAATATTTTATATGAAACTAAAATTAATATATTAAAATGCATCAATAATTTACATCTTCCAATAAAATTCTGTTAAAAAATTTTTTCTCTTCTTTACAAAAAAGTAGAAAGTATTCAAACTAAATGTACAATTATGAAATGATATTCAATATTACTTTAATTCAGTTAATGGTTAATGTTAATTTATTTTATATTTCAAACTTATTCAGGATCTTTTGTCTAAATCAATAATTTGAACAAATATATTGCTACTAAAATGAAATATCCTAAGATAGTTTTAATTTGCTTTCACTGTTTCATAGTCAAGTCTAGATTTTTATAATTTTTTAAAATACTTCTCTATCATTCATTGACACAATTAAAAATATCACACATAATTATAGATACATAGCATTTAAACCAATCTTTATTCACTATGTTACAACAGACAAATCATAGAGGAATTATGACTCCTGAAAAACTTGTGGAAATTATTTCTTGAAAATATATAAATGTAAAACTCACCTTACTTCTTACATTGTGGAATGACTGATAGGAGTAAGTAAATATGGCTGGCAGGATAGCTGCTGTCACTCCAGAGATACTTGCTGTATATTGTGTATTGTACAAATTCAGGAATCATACTATTATTTAAATTAATATAGAATATTATACCCATGACAGTATACTGTCATGGGTATTTCCATGACATCTAGACACAACCTTTTGTATAAGTAAGTCTGCTGATGCAATAGTTTACATATTAATTTAAAAAAACATAGCTCTTCTGTCACGGAACATTTCTGCATCAATTTTTCCAGGTGGAAGGATTGATAACCACGTTCAATCAATACTTCCAAACCAATCACATTGGGAAACTGGACAAGGAGAAAGAATTTCTCCTTAATCTGCAAAAAAAAAAAAATAATAATTAATTGTTAAAATAAAAATTTATTTAATTTCAACAATGTTTTGAAAAAATTAAATATGAATTAAATATATTTATATATTATTCTATTAATCATATTTGGCAAAAAGTATGCCATTAAATAATACCAATAACAATCATTTTTTCAATATTTGAGTGAAAAAGAAGTAAATTTATCATTTCATAATTAAAGTTTTCAAATATTTACTTAAAATTAAATTTGAAAAGTTTTTATTCATTAAAAATGAAGATTAAATAAATATAAATGATCATTAAGCTACAAAATATGGTGACAACTTTTACAGAACTAGTTGATGTGTGATAATGCATGAATAATAAATAAAGTTTAAAATAAAATTAAATATTTTCATGCAAGTCTATAAAAATTAACTAGACGTTAAATACAATGTTCTCATTTCATTCTTTTATCTATTACATTTATACAAAATAACCATGAATTTCTTTGTATATTAAACAATTCTTTTATCAAACATTATAATAATAAAAAACAATGAAGCCTCTGGACATTCTTCTTCTGTCTGAGGTATTTTAATATGTGGTCACAAAGAAGCAATGGCTTTGCTTACTTTTGCAACTACTCTTGAAATTGTTTATTGGATAACCTCAGCCTAATCACCAATCATAAGCTGGTGAGCTCTCATAGCAAAACAAACTTAATGCAATCAAGTTATTCACATGGATTTAGAGACTTATTTAAATAGCTGTTAGGTCTTCCATTTTAATAGCCCGAAATAGTAGCTTTCATTAAGAAATATACTGCATATAGTGTTTCATTTCCTACTCTTCCAGATTCCTTTCTAGAATTAATGTCTCATTTACACCTAGTTTTTCAATAAAACTTTAACTTTGATTATATAATGAATTAGAAAGGAAAGTTTACGCAAAATAATTAACATTAAGCTGTGGCACACTTCCTCAAGGATTGGCATAACAATCAAAGACTCAAAGAAAATAGTCCACTTGGTCATTATATGCTAATAATATTGTCTCTGATGCTGTGGAACAGTAACATTTAACACAGTGTTTCGATCCTTCTGGGGGGCTGATAAAGTATTTTTCCATACCAATCTTCCTATTCCAGTAAACAATTATCTTAAGCAACTGGCACTTGAGAGAATGATATCCCTAGGGATGCTATTGAGATGTATACATACATACATACATAACGATGTGAAGAAGCCCTGAACTTTACCAATTGGTTAACAGGTTTAAACTTCTCCATCATCAGTAGAGGGACCCTAATACGAATGACTTTATTTGAAATAAAATTAAGGTGATAATGGTGGACCTTAAAGCCTGAAGACTATCTGTGCAGTAGAAATCTACATCACAGTACAATGACAGTAAAAAATAACTACTGGAATACAATATTGATTATACATTGACGAAATGATACTTTCAATAGGGAGTAAAATAAAAGATAGTGAAGGTAAGATTTCTTAATAAAGAATTAAATTTTAAAAAGAAAAAATATATATACACAAATAGACACACATAAATATAAAAATATACACATACATATATACATGCACATATACACACATACATACATATAAACATACATACACATATACATACATATATGGTAATTCGAGGGGTTTGTTACAGAGAGTGAGTAAAATTCCAAACTCATTTATGTTAAAATTTCACTATTCTGAGTCTAGATCTGAGTCTATAGTGGTTATGTGAGTCTACTGACATGGAGCTAAGGGATCTTTGCACATTTCTAGACATTTAATGCTCAGATGGTTCAGTAGTTTGGTAAGTTTGCTTCTTCTGAATTTTTCAGTGATGCAGTATTTTATATAAGCTTCATCAGTTTGTGTGGAACTCTCTTAATATGATAGATAGTCTTTGGTCATTGGGCACTGTTCGAGGTAATGTAGAGATGTTCCTACCTGCCCGCAGACACAAAGGGGTGATCTGCCTTTACCAAATCTATGAAAGTAATAAGGAAAAGGACAGTCATAGGTTATTACGTAAGTTAAGAAGAGATTTGCACAGCTTCTATCAGTAGATACTTTTGGGATACTATCCTGATCAAATGGGATTTTGGTAAGGGGTGTTCTATCACTGGCAGATTTTGATTTGAAGATGTTTCTTTTGTGTTTTTGTCTGCCAGTACATTACCCTGGGTTCCTATGTGAGCTTTAGTCCATGCTAGTTGCAAAGCTGAAGATTTAGAATATAAAATGTTTTGTATGTCTGCTATGAATGGGCTCTTGTGCTGGGAGTTGAGGAGAGAGAGTAGCACAGTCTGCCCAGATACTCGCAGGGAAAATATTGAATTTTATGACAGGCAGGATCGCTTTTTGTATGGCTAGTGCCTCTGCTTGAATTATAGAGTTTTCCTTTGCCATTTTTATTTGTTGCGTGTGTAAGATATTGTTCTCCTGAAAAAGGATAAACACTGTGCCGACCCTGTTGTTCTACTTTGACCCATCTGTGTAATAGTTGTAGTCTGTGTGAGTTAGAGCCACTTGTTGAATTGAGAAAGCTGTTTTGGGGATGTTGTCAATTAATAATCTTTTAGTTCTTATTACTGGGTGAACTGTGTCTTTGTGTGTCTGTTTTTCATAATCTCCATGAGCTATGATGTTATTTCCTAATGCAACATCTTGATGAAGGTGTATTATTTTTGATTTTTTTGCGATCATTTCTATAACAAGATGTAGAGAAGGTATGCCAGCTAAAACTCTGAGTGCTGATGTTGGTGACGTTTTATAGCCCCTTGTGATTAAAAGTAGGAAATAACATTGGAGGCTTGTGAGGATTTTCATTTTCCTCTGTGTCATGGGAAAGGCCCAGGATGAACAGCCGTAAGAGGCTATTTTTTCGATTACTGTGATGTAGATACTTTTTGTGATTTTGGTTTTCAGACCCTAGTTCTGGCTGATCATGAAGCGCATTCTTTGAGCAATTGGAATGATCTTTGATTTTATATAATTTAGGTGTGGCAAAAAAGATAAATTGCTATCTAGGATTATGCCTAGATAGGTAATTTGTTTAGTCTGTTTGGTACTTTTATTGTTAATTCGTATTGTTAGGTTGCTTTTAAGTGACTTATTCTTTTTCCCCAAGATCATAGTTCTTGATTTCGTTGCAGAAATCGTTAGCTTTAATTTTTTGCACATTGCTGAGAACACTGTGAGGGAGGTGTTGCAATTTTCCTGTAGTTGCTTTTTGGTTGTCCCACTTACAACTAATAAGGTATCATCTGCAAAAGCAACTATTTCCGTGTGTTCGAGCCAATTTAGTTGTAATACTTCGTTAAAGTAGATGTTCCACAATGTGGGTCCACCAATCGAGCCTTGTGGACATCCTCTTGTGTGATTAATACTCACTATCACAGCGTCTCCAACTGTTTGCAGAGTTCTGTCTTCCAAAAAGCTAAAGATGCATTTGGTGAGGTTTGAGGGTACATTACAGTTAAGAAGTGCTTGTTTAAGACCAGGCCACCATAGGGAATCAAAGGCTTTTTGTATGTCCAGGCTTAAGAGTGCCATGTAGCAATCTTTGTTCTTGTTACATTTAATTAAATCAAGGGTTTTGTCAATAGCATGTTCTGTAGAAAATTTGGAGCGAAAGCCATACTGTCTGTTGTGAATAATATCATTCTTGTTGAGGTAGTACTTAACTCTTTCAAAAATTAATTTCTCTAGTACTTTCCCTAATGTGGGCAGAAGGCAAATGGGTCTGTATGATGACGCAATTTTGGGATCCTTTTGCTTCTTCAGGAAAAATATGACTTGTCCTATTTTAAATGGAATCAGGAAGTGTAGTAAGTGGAGGCATTTATTATAAAAGTTTAAGAGGAAAGTACTATTGGTTCTGTAAAGTAATTTGATTATTTCATTGTCGATTACATCTGGGCCTGGTGCTTTTGAATTTTTCAGGTTTTTAATAACTTGCATGATTTCTGGTGTTGTGAAGGAAGGATCATTATCTCCTTCAGTTGTTAAGGGTAATTTTCTAACTTCCGAATGTAGAGGAGAATCCAAAGAAGGATCATCCTGTGAGAAGTTGGCTGCGAATAACTCAGTAAAAATACTACTTGAATTCTGTTGTGAAGAAGAGGTGGCATTAGTTAACGTTTCATATTGAGTAGGAACAAATAGTTTTCCTGTAACGATCTTTTGTAGCGTTCCGAACTCCTTAGTGTTGTTGCAACAGAAATTTGTCCAGCTTTTGGTTTTTGCGATGATTATTTCTTTTTTATATAGAGCTTGTTTCTCTTTGTACTTCTTAAACCAGTTTTCCTTTTCATTTGCCTCAGTGCATGATTTGAATCTGCGTCTAAGGGCTCTTGTTTGACTACGTAATGTCCTTAGTTGTGGGTTCCACCATCTAATGTTAATTTTCTTGCTAGGAATTCTAAGATTGAATGAGCTCTTAGCAGTAATGTGGATGCAAGTTATGAGTTCTTGGGTGAAAGCGTCTAAGTCTTGTTTGGTAGTTACAGTTCTCAATTTGTCCTGGAGTTAGCTTTATTGCTTTGATAAATTTCTTTTGGTGATTAAGGGATTTGAAACAAGCGTTAAATGCTATGGAAATAAGTTCATTTAAACAGAAGGTGATAAAATTGTGATCAGAACAACTTATTTCTTGTGATACTTCCCAATTTTGAATCTTGTTATAAACTTCATCGGAGGCAAGGGTAAGGTCAGGCCAACCAGAGCCCATTAGGCCTGTGAACGTTGATGGACAAGATTGTGTGTTGATTAGGTTCAATGAGTTACTCGAGATAAATTCCTAATGGATTTGTCCTCTACTGTTGTTTGTTGGGTAACCCCACAATGTGCTTTTGGAATTAAAATCTTTGCAAATTACTATTTTTAATCCTTTATGTTTGTCCAATAGGTCTTGGAGGAGAGTTAAGGTTGTTTGTTGATCTTGTAAAGGTGAGGCGTAAATATATCTGAAGATTATTGGATTTTGCTGATTATTTAATTCGATTGCTACAAAGTCTTTATGACATTTTAGGATGACTGGGTTGAAGTTTGGCTTACAGATAATGGCTGCCCTTGGATTACATTTAGAGTTGGCTGCATATTGCTTCCAAGCTGTTGGGATACCTCTTATATATAATGATTGCACATATGGCTCTTGGATGCAAGCTATGTCTAAATTATTTGAGTGGAAGAACTCCGTAAATTGTGCTATGGCTGACCTACTCTTTTGAAGATTAATTTGAACTAAATTAAGTGAATGGTGATGGTGACTATTTAGGAATGAAATTTGTTGATCGCTTGTGTTTCTTGAATTTGAGAAGGACATTAGTTGTGATATCGGGTTTGATGACTATAATCTTGATATGATGGGCAATATTTACTGTAGATTGTATGGTGAGTTGGAAAGTTTGCTCCTTTTTTGTTGGCTGCATGACAATTGAAGCAGAATTTTTTTGGGGATTTACAGTCCTGATTTTCATGCCTCTCACTGTAGCGTCCGAAATAATTATGTTGATATGGGCATGTGGATGCATGGTGTTTGAAGTCTTGACATTTTAAACATCATTTAACAATTTGGAATTTTTGTACTCTATGTCTTGACAGACCAAAGTATATAAAATGATTAGTTAGTAATTTATGAGCCAATGATTTAGGTAGTTCCAAAATGACATTCCACACATCTGGTTTATTGAGTGATCGTCGCATTTGCGTTATACTTATTGGGAGTTCAATAGATGAAATTTTTAATTCTTCTTTTATTTTATTAATGATTGTTTCTTCTATTGTTTGGTCTGAGAGGTTAAAGATTATGATTTTCCGCATCACAGGAATTTTATTTTCTACAATTAATTTTTCTTTTTCTAATGTTTCTTTAAGGGCTGTAGAGTCTTCATAGTTTTGATATTTGATTTCAAAGTGATTATTTCTTACATATATTCCTTTTGGACGAATGTTAGTTTTTATTGACTTAAGGGTTTCATTTAAATTTTTATCTTTAGTTTTCTTTATTATGAGTGAAGTTGTTTTCAGTGCTTCACTATATGATTTTTTATTGGTTACCGATGGATTTTGGAGAAATTGGGGTTTTAGCATATTAATAGATTTATCAATTTCTTCTATTTGGTTTGTTAGTTGAGGTATGATGTTGGAAGAAAGGTTATCTAATTTTTGGTTGTTTATCTCTATATCTTTTGATATTTGATAAGGAAGAGTAGGTTCTTCTTTGGAAACTATTAAGTTTTGTAGCTGGTCCAATAATTCATTTGTTTCAGTTTTCGCTTTAGATAGAAGGTATGTTTTGCCACTTGTTCTCAGTGGACACTTTAAAACTATAAAACTCTCTGGGGGAACTAAGCAATATGAAGACTGCATCAACTGTTTTATGGAGGAGGCTTTTCCTGAACACATTCTTGCTTGTCTGGGCCCCTACAGGCATGACCTTACCAACAATCCACTTTTAGCTTTGGACTTCTTCAGGGTGCACAGTTTATGAACTTAATTTTGCTCTGCTAATCTTGGGGATGTGCAACAGCACATTTCAAATTTGTTTGGCATATAGTAAACATTACAAAGTATCAAGAGTTGAAAAGAAGTGCACTTGATCACTTATCACATATATGAACTTCACACATGTAATCTGGATTAATCTTCCCACAAAGGATGGTTTGGTTTTTGAGCCTTGAAGCAGATTTTTGAGTCGGTTACTTCTTTCGAAGTTGGTGGTAAATAACATTTCAGCTTTGATTTGGAGTTTCACTCATATCTAGCGGTCAAGGTTGATGGTGAATATGGCCATTAGACATAAGGCAGGTAGCTAATCGGCACACCATCACTCAGACATGGTGGATGACTGCCAGCAATTCATAAAATGATGCCACACATAACTAAATTGTGGTGGAGCTTTCCAATAAATGAAGTATTTGGCATGTTTAATTTTTCCATCCACAACCGAGCAATAAGCTCATGTTTACATCCAATTCACATGGTGTATATAAAAATGTCTTCAAATTTCCTGAGTAAATTGAAGAATATATAATTTAATGCTTTAAAAATAAGCTTACTTTAATAGCTTAACATTTTTTAAAATTTATTTTTAATAATATAAATAATAAATATTTACTTATTATTTGATTATATTGTTTAGCTAGTAACAATTCCTTGTGGGACCCATGATATGAAAATTATTTCAAACAAAATAGAAATATCAGCTATATAAAAATTTATCTGAATTAATCTAAAATAATTTTGAAAAATAATTCTTTGATAAGATATTTCTAAATACTATACATTTTCCTTTTAATTAAATCTTACTTATAGAAATTGGTCTTCAAAACTAGAATAATATTTTTAGGCTAATACATTTGTAATTTAATAAAAATTTATTTAAAAGCTTGACAATTTTAATATAAACATTTATTTTGAACAGCATTTTTTTATTTGTTTACTATTTTATTATATATGAGTGATTAATTTGCATGAATATTAATGTAATAAAATTATTTGTATTATTATTTATATTATTATTTGAATTATTATATAAATATTATATGGAACAGACTAGAAAAGGAAATATAATTATTAATTGAATTAGGATTTTTAATTTAATGCAAAAATGTCAACAAAGTAGCAAATTTTTGTAAGAAGATTTCATAGACATTTCAATCTGTATAATATACATAACTTAAGAATTCATCTTAAATGAAATGCTTCTAAATTTATTTTATATAAGCTACATTTACAACCAAACATTAAGTTTTGGGCATGTTCCCGAAATTTTTCACTAATAAGAGGAATTAATCATATTTTAGAATTCTTAATACTTATTTTATAACGATATTTATAATTTAATTTATACAATAATCAGAAGAATTGGAAATATTCTCCAAATTGATTTATTTTTATGTGAAAAAAGTAAGCAAGTATACAATAAAATGTATTGCAAACTAAGAAACAATATTATTAGAATTTGAATTGTAAATAATCTTTCATTGGTCAATGCTTGGAATAATGTCATTAATCATGTGATTGTTTCATATGGAGCAACTATACCAGACAAACATCCACAAGACAACCAGTGGACAGGTTTGCTGCCTGCCTTGGAATGCAGTTAAATTTCCCTGAAATGCCAGATGGAAATATGACTGTGGAAAAGTTGAGTGATTGAAAGGGGAAAGAAATCCATGAGAAAATTGTTGTATCATAGCCGTATTCTGAGAAATTCACTCTCATGGTCAAACAGGTGTAACACAAGAAGGAAAAGGTTAAGAATGCTGCAATAAAAAAAGTTCTTAAAAATATGACTTTATATTTAAATAGTTTTAAAATGTTTCTTGATAATTATTTAATTTTAACTGGTTGTTTCAATTTACATAATAAAAACATATTTTAACTTAAACGCAATCATTCTAGAGCAGTATTATCAAATCAGTCAAAAGTATTATTTTTCATTCTAAAAAATTAAAGAGTTAAAAATATCTTTATTATAAATTTATTGAATAAAAAATAAAATTATACTATTGTGTAAAATATGTAAATAATTCAGAATAAAAATATGTTGCTTAAATATAACTTTACTCTTACTTTAATAAAGAAATATAAATATTTTAATAAATAATAGAAGATTTACATATTAATGTATTAATATATACATAAGTAGATAATTTTACTTTAAAGAAATTAAACATTAAAGAAGGTTTTTACCTGAATAATCCTGCAAGTTGAAAATTTTCCAATTATGAAAATCGCACATTAAGTAATCTTTACTACTTCAACTACAATTGCTAGTTACATATCAGTATATTAAAATTAATTTTGACATATTTATGATTAATCCCAACATATTACTAGAGAATGCGAAAAATTCGAAGTGAGCAAAGTTGATAACATAGCTGATCAATTTCCTTCATCAGAGGCAAGTAATTGTTATGTCTAGAGGAGCTAACCACAACCTAAAATCCTATATTTCCAAATTAATTATTTCACATTATTTAGTTTTGTAAATAGAATTTAGTTTGTAATTATTAACATATTCTTTAAATCTTGCTTTCAAATATGATTTTTTAGTATTATACTTCAATCAAGATTTTTAGGGCTACATCATTATTTTACACAACAAATCTCATATATGTTAATAATGAAAATGTCTTAAAATCATTTATCATTAAGAAATTTTGTGAGATTAATCATTAAGAAATTTTGTGAGATTACTGTGTAGCTACTTAAAATAAAGGATCTGAGTTTTCATCTCAAGCTTCGCTGTATCTTCTTAATCCAGTGTAATAGTGTAATTGTAAGGAAAGTTTGACAAAACTCATTTCTCACCAACTGTGTTCTTTATCTAAAATGACTACGATCAACAGATAACTGACCCCTCACAACAAGAAAAAAAATTTCTTTTTATAGTACTGTAAAATCAAGGATAGAGAACTGTTTTTTTTATAACCAAATATAAAAAAAGTATTTACCTCCAAATTCTAAGAAAATATATAAACTTATATTACTTTTTGTTTTTATAGCTTACTTGGTTAGTACATCATTATTTTCGAAATATTGCTAGTTTAACTCTCAAGTTTTATTTTTAGCCCACAAAATATTCTTATAATTATAGTTAATGTAAAGAGGGCAAAAGAATTTTTAGTTTTTTGTATTTTACTTTCCCAACATTTAAAAAAATGTTTCTCATTAAAAACATGTTTTTGGCAAAAGCACCCAATAATTTTTTTAAATTTAAATTTTGGGATTCTATAATCAATTTGGCAGATAAAGTTACAAAAACTGAGTATGATTGGATATCACATTGAAAACAAAAATAACACTAATCAACACTATACCCCCCTATTTTAACATTTAATGAGTACCCTCTACTGCTGTGCAGTGGAACACTTTAGTGAGGGCCAAGATGTCATGAATGATGGCAGCTAATGCATCATTTCTTCGTATGTGACTGTATTGTCTGTTTTAACAAACATAGAGCACTGAGCTCTTATTTTGATATGAACAATATTGAATGTATTCCACTTAGGAGTAAAAATCAGAAACCTAAGAAACGTTATTTGAGTTCTCTCAATTTGAGTTCTCTCTCTCTCACCACCAAACCTGAGTATAATGCAACTAATCTAATCAATTTAGTCTATCAGCCGATTCGAGTCGTTAGAAAGAGTCATCTAAAGAACTGTAAGTCAATACCGCTATTCCTCATTGATCTCATTCAGTCAACAGATGGTGCTAGCATCTATAACATCAAAAAGCTATGTTGCCTCTCTAGCATTACATTGGAGCACTACAGAGGATCTAAACTGGTGATGCAGTGCCTCAATTGTCAGTACTTTATTCATATTTCTAAAATGTGTCACATGACACCACACTATGTCAAATGCACAACTCTCATAATAACCGAGACTGCCCACAGGGAAAAACCCCAAGTCTTGTAATTGTTGCGGCATTCACTCAGCAAGTTATAAAGGATGCACTGCATTCCCTTAGTCAAAGGCTAAAATCTCACACAAGGAATATAGAAAAAAATTAAAGATAGTTCCAAAAGACCTAGAGTCTCATATGCAAAATGGCTGTCCCCCCCCCCACACACACCATCATCTGAAAATTTTTCTGCTACTGTTAATTCATGCTCAACAAGCAAATTTGCTAATATTTTACCTCTAATGATGGAAATAAAACAAAGAATTAGGAACTCCTTATAAAAATACAGTACTTGTTTCCTATAGATAAGCTTTTTAAACTTACCTCTTACTTTCAAACTACCCATACATAAATTTTAATTCAACCCCATTACTCCTTTAATAATTATTTCAATATTTAAAATACTAAAATAAATAAATATATAACTTTTAATCTACATTTAATATTCTCCAGTTTGGAGTAAGTTAGGATTTTAACAGAGTGAAAATCTTCACTCTTAAAATCTTAACTCTGTCAAATAAATTTTGCAACCAATCATATGCCAGTTCATACAGCTTTAGTCAGCAACTTTTTTCAAAAGCTATAGAAGAGGGGATGGTCTATCCAACTCAGGTACTTCGGAAAGCAGGGTAGGCCGACTGAAATTTTGTTTGTCACAAATCTGTGGGTAGGTTAAAAATAAAAATATTTCTACTCTGAACCTTTTAACCCTATTATTTTTAAAATATTTAGTTAGTCCCCTTTATAACAGTGCATTTAGACTTTATTTATGTTAATCAGGCATGTAATAGTTAACTGGCAAATGAAGGATAGATTCACTCTTACAAGTAAAAGCACATTTATTCTTATTGTCAATATAAAATATGAAAGATTAAATTTTAAGATTTAAAAATACTGAAATAATAACAAATTAATAATATTATTATTAATAAATACAATAAGAGTACAAATAATACGAAATTGATAAATAAATTTTAATTAAAAAATAAAATCTAAAGAATTAAATAACATTTAAATTAAAAAAACAGAAATAATTAAATAATGCTAAATGAATTATATATGAATAAAAAATACTGTATGAATACAAAAAGTGTATAAATAATTAATGTGATAATAATTAATTTAATATTAATTTAAAAGAATATCACAATAGTTACGTAAGTAAATAATATTATATAAATATAAGTGTACACAATTAATATAATAACAATTTAAATAATTTTATAATTGAATTTTAAGTGAATGATTAATAAATGGGCTCAGCTGAGATTTACTGTACGGTCACCCTGAGCCATCACCCTCTATAGCTAAGAAGGTTAGGTCTGCTATTAGAAGGTACTGCCTGAGCGCGCTTTTTCCACATTTGGCAATAAATAACATTTTCTGGCAAACCAATAGCAAATGAGGGATTCCGACCAATCAGGCAATATTTTTCAATTCTTTAAATTTCAATATTCTGTTTTAGATCTCGCTTATCAAAATATCGAGATTTTTGGCGACTTTTCAAAAAGTCGCCAAGAATTTTTATTTATAATATTATATAAATATAACTGGGGGATATTCTGATACGGGTGTACGCACCGAAATATCGACAAGACTCTTGGCAAACATGATTGCCCAGAGCGATAATCAATCAGACATGGTTGCTAGTGACGTCACGGGTGGGATGGTACTTTAAACGTCAGAGTCACATGATATTCTGTCCCGGTAAACACAATTTTTACACGCGTGCATTTTTCGATATAAATTCCATGAATTTTAACTCATCATTAAAGCGTCATAGTCACGTGATAATTTTCAATTTCTTAAATATTTACTTTACTTAAATATTCCCTTAATTATCAATTCTTTAACTTTTTAAAATTTCATATCTTTGATCAAACAAAATAATATAGATTCCTTGTATTTTAAATTTTGAGATTGAGGATTCTGAAAATTGTGAGTGAAATCATCTTTCAACATTTTCGATTTACGATCGCATTATTAGTTAAATCAAACGTTCGTCCCTACAAAATCATCTATTATTTCTTTCAAATGAAATTATAATAGAGACATGTAGACAATTTGGAGCAGAACATACTGTTGGATAATTTATTAAAAGATATGATTTGAAAAATCATCTGTAAAGTCCAAAGGTTTTTTTTCTAATCTCCATTCCATGATCTCAGCTGGGTTCGAATCTTATCCGTATGCGTGATCTGGCAACACAAAAAATCAGACATAATTATGTCACGTGATACTGAACGAAAACGGAGTTTTAGTTTTTCGAGTTTACAGTGTTATAAAAAGAATGCATCGGGCTTGCTAGTTGGAATCTTGCTTTTCTATTTTTCCGTCGCGTTTGTTTAATATATAAGATCCGCATACGAGATCAGATGAACCGTATTTATTTTTCTATATGTTTTTAAAAGTTATTTTTCGTTATTACTCAAGTCGAGTATTTTTGCTTAATCATGAATAATAGAAGCAATAAAGACATTTACTATAAATATCTGATCTTCTTATTGCGTTACCTTAAACATCTACTGTACATGTGACTCTGCTTAATGTGTTATCGTTATCGAGGACAACAACAGGGTTATGGGCCCAGTCCCATGCATTGTTTTAAGGTAGCTATGCAGTTTTGACAATTGAGGCAGTTTTTGAAATTTACTAATGCTATTTCCAGTGAGCAGATATTCTTGTCTATGTAAAAGATTATTGTGGACTTGTGTCTTCAAAGTTTAAGTAATATGGATATTAATGAAGCTATTCCTGTTCTTACGCCAAGTAATTGGAGTACTTGGAAGATTGATATACAAGTCGTCTTAATGCATTATGGATGCTGGGAATTCATTGTAAAAAGTGAACTAACAGAGCCTGGTGAAAGCTCAACTTATAAGGATAAACAAGATTTTAAGATGCGGAAAGACAGAGCTTATACTCTTATTTATACGAATGTCAGCACAGAGCTCAGAAATTTAATACGTGAAACCACTGATGGTGCTACAGCATGGAAGATATTAAAGGATCACTTTGAGCCCATGACCAGAGCTAGGGTTATCCAGTTACTAGATGAATTCTTCGGAACTAAATATCAACCAGGAGAGGATATCGGTATCCTTCTATGTAGAGTAAAGACAGCCGCTGCTAGATTAAATGAAGCGGGTCATAAAGTAGAAGACCTATATATCGGGTTTCAGATTATACGTTATCTCCCTCAAGAGTTCCAACCAACTGTTCAACAAATATACAGATGGAAGGACGAGGAATTCAACGCCAGTAAAATAGAATCTGAATTGATACTAGAGGCTAATCGTCTTCAACTTATGAAACAAGATGTGGTGAAAACGGAAACGGTGTTCATTAGTAGTGCATCAAGTTATAAGAAATCTTGTGCAAAGTCTGACAGTGAGGATACAGTTCCTAGGATATCAACTGGTCATAAAACCAACCCAAAACAGAAAGGTAAGGTGTTTACTAAAGTAAATAAAGATGTTAAAAGTTGTATTAAGAAAATAGGTCCTTGTTTTCTGTGTAAAGAATATGGTCACTTAAAGGTTGATTGTAAAAATAAGAATTTTAAACTTAAATTCTCAAATGTAAATCTTAACACTGAGTTTAAGATAAATTTAAAGTTTAACGAGGTAGAATGTAGTTTAATAGAAATAGATGAATTGTTAAACTCGAGTTGTAATTTATCTGAGAAATGTTCTGATAAAGGAGTTTGGGTAATAGATACAGCAGCAACTGCTCATTTCTGTAATGATATAAATTAATTTTTAGACATTAAGCCTGTTACTAATATGCAAATGTCACTTGCCATTGGAGGTAAAGACTGCCCAGTCGCAGGTATTGGTACCATAAAGTTTTTAGCTAAAAGCAAAGATTGTTTTAATGAAATTACTTTGTCTGAAGTATTATATAATCCTAAGTTAAGGAGGAATTTGTTATCTGCTTCTAGATTAGAACAGAAAGGTGCAAATTTTGTTGGTACCAAAGGTAAAATTAATGTTTATAATAAAGACTGGAATAAGTTGTTCTTTGCTGTACGTCATGAAAATTTATATTTCTTTAAGCCTTCAAAGTATTTTACCCCAAAGACAGAAAATGTAAATTCTGTAAATAGTGTAACTAGTAAGAAAAAAATCTAATAATGTATGTCCTGTAAATGATGTAATTGATAAGAAAAAGAGTGATTCTTTAAAAATTTGGCATGAAAGATATTGTCATATTAATAACGAATATCTTGTGAAAACTAGTAAAAATGAAAGTGTAAGGGGTCTCCCGAATTTAACTGCTAATGATAAACATTGTATTCCCTGTAAATTAGCCAAATCTAAGAGAATTTCTTTTAAAAAGACGGGTTCCGTCAGATCAAAACGCCCATTAGAACTATTACATATGGATCTTTGTGGGCCAATGCCAACTTTGAGCCAAGGTGGTAATAAGTATTTTCTAACCATTACTGACGATTTTTCACGGAAAGTTACTGTGTTTCCGATGAAGAAAAAGTCAGATGTATTTCATACTTTCTTACGATTTCAGAAACGTGCAGAACGTTTTCTTAGGAAAAAGGTAGTCTCTGTGAGAACAGACAGGGGGTTAGAATTCTGCAATAAAGAATTTAATGATTTTTTTGAACAGCTAGGTATTAGGCATGAGAAAACGAATATATATTCACCTGAAATGAATAGCGTTTCAGAGAGGTATAATTTAACAGCTTTAGATGGGATTAAGACCTTATTGAATTCAAGTGGTGTTGCACAAAAATTTTGGGGTGAAGCATTGTTATGCTTCACTTATACTTGGAATAGAGTTTGTCACAAGGACAGTAGTAAAACTCCTTTTGAGAAGTATTCGGGTAAAAAGCCATCAGTAGCGCATCTTAAGCCTTT
>JAPDSC010025004.1:0-11440 GCA_026290005.1 Latrodectus geometricus
GGAAATCTTATAGCACATCCGGGCACTATAAATAAAAATTTTGTTTTCGTTATATAACTGATTTAAAAGTAATATGCTTATTGTATAGTATAGTTTGTACAAAATTACTCTTAAATTTTTCATTAGAACTTTGAAAATATTTTTAAACTAAAATGAAGTATAAAAAATTGAGAGAAGAGAAAACAAAGTTCATTTTCAGTTCATTTTCTCTACGTTCTGATCTTTTGTTCAATTCCTACCTCGGATGGGGAGTAAAGGTTCAGAATCTACTTTAAGCCTAGGGCCGGGACAAATTAGTCCTTATGTGTTAAGTACAAACACAGTTGACAAACCAAACATAAAAGCTATCTTAAGTTAGCTATCTCAGTTTCAGAGAATTACGAAAAAAAATATTCCCTAGAATGTATTCTTTTTGAACGAGGCCATGAGTATTACAAAGCATCGTACTCATCTTCAGAAGTTCGAAGGTTCGATCCTGACTCCACTAAAGACTATCGTGTTGAAAAGATCAATGCATATTATACAGTTCCTGTACAGGTATCTTTTGAGTCCGAATCGGCTCTTGACGCGATAACAGATTACTTTAGTATTTTTCAGTTCACGTTTTTTAGTAATGAATTTTTTAAGCTTGCAGTATTATAAATTAAAGCACATAAGATTTTTTTATATTTATTTTTGCAGAAAAAAGAAATTGCGTGTTTAAAGCACGCGAAATGAAGTAGGCAGAACAAAATGATTCAAAAAGCAACGTAGGTGGGACAGAGCTAAAATTCTGCCACACCCCCACAGGTTTACTAGAATTGGTTTGAGGAATGTTTTCGATTGTTTTCTTTTGAGAAATCTGACATTTAATCGTGGCGCTTTCGGTTCAATGCACTCCTTTTACCTTTCAGAATCAACAACAAAAATCAAATATCAGCAACATTAAAATGCCACTGAAATTATTCCATTATTGCAGTCATAAACAGAAAATAAGCTATAAATTTCGAAAATTATTCCCATATTACAATCCCAAAATGTAGATTTAAAAAAAAAAATTTCCAATATATTGTTAAAATTCTTAGTTGATCTCATACTAGAGATTAATTAACTTGTTCTTCAATTTTTAATTCTGTCAAAAATCAGTGATTAGAGGGCTTACACACATTCATAAACCAATAAGTAATGACCCTTTCCAGATGCAATATAGAGGTACCAACTCAGGAGTCGACCTCGTCAAATGATCTATTATTGTGTCTCCTTAGTATGTTAGTTTTATAAATTCAAATTTAAAATTTTAATGAAAAACTTAAAAAAATTAGAGAAAAAATAAAAACATTTAAATCGTCCTTGCCGATTTAAACTAACCATAAAGTGGATGTTATGATTTATTTATTGCTTGCATAAGCAATCAAATATTAATATTGAATGTGCTTTACGTGCTACAGAAAATAAATTTATCTTTACTTAATGATTCATAAATATTTATTTTTTAATAGGGGTATCAAGAGAGACAAATCTCGAATAATATATAAAATAACCCATCCCACTAAGATATTGGCCAACATTTTCTTTCCAACTGCTCACTGAAGAGCTCATCCCACTGACAAACTGACTTGTTTTTGATAAGTGGACGAAATTGTATACTCAACATTATTGGTGAATACCATTATTTATTTAATTCACAGACCCACTATAAGTAAAATAAAGTGACGCGCACATGATCTCAACTGTAACGAAAGAAACACACTTTATGGTTAATAAAAAAAAATTCATTTGTTAATTAGTGTAATTTGTTTGCATATAGCATGCCATTTATAGTTGCTCGGCTTTCCGGGTTTTTGATTTAGGTTCTATACTCTTTGCACAGCTGACTTGTGACCATTTCACAAATATCTTCTGCCGTAGTAAATCTCGCCGTTAAACATAGAACGTGTCTGTGCAAACACAGTCAGCAGTTGAAAAAACTCTCGTGATTTGTGCATGTACAGGCGGTATGGAATCTCTAGACCCGTGATTCTCAACCTTTTACTTTTTTTGCCGCGGCACACTTTTAACGATTTCAAAATCTGGCGACACAAAAGAAAAAGATGAGTTTAGAAGTTGTTTACATACCTATAATTTTTCGCACTGTGTCAGATAGTTTATGAGAATAATTGTGAATGTAAAATAATATAATGTGTACTACAAAAACAACAGTACTTTTATGAAGGGAATCATTATAATGTAATTATTAGGATACTTTTCATGAGAAATTTAAGCTAGATGTTTTTTCATCATTTCATTTACAAAGGGTTGTAAAAATGATGCTAACATATCGTCTTCTACATTGAACAATCTCCATCTTTTTTTTTTGTTTTAATGTAGGTGAATACTGACAACCCAAATTCGCAGAAATAATATGTAGAAAATTATTATGGTTAGTTGGAAAGCTTTAAATTTCTTCACGTGGGGCAAATATTTCACTTGATAAAAGGTCACAGTGATCGAAAATAAAAACAGTTTTTAACTGTGAAAAATAGGATACTTAACTGCGAAAATAAGTTTTCTTTAAAAGTAAGGCTTTTGGCTCATAGATGGCAGCACCATCTGAATCTTCCAATTTAGAGATTGAAAATCAGTGAAGACCCATAGCCTGGCTCCAACCACCCCCAGAGGTATTAATTTGGAATGGGAACATGGAGGACATTGCGACCCGACATTTTTTACATGCCCCAGTCGCCATTAGTGAACATGACGGATCTTCGGCTAAGCCGAGATTCGAACTCACCACCTTTTGGTAACGAGAACGACACCCTAACTAACATGGTCACCGCGGCCTTTTTAACACTGTAATTGCCTTAACTGGAAATTTAATATCAACAATTTTAATGTAAATTGTAAGATAATTTCTTAAAACCAATCGTTTCTTCAACGAAAATATATAAAAATTCCAACAAAAGTTGATTGCCCTCAAGAAATGAGGGCTATGAACTATTGCACAACATTTCCATGAGGTAATAGAATGTGTGTGTTCGCTTCGTTAAAAAAGATCCAATCATTTTCTGGCAAGAACACAGTGACGTCACCAAATGAGAGGGATTAAAATGATGGGTTATATACATGAATCAGAATTTGAAAACTGCAATGAATTGTTTAAAAAAAAATCACATTTTTAAATTTTTACAGAATCATTTATTTGTAACACTGGATTTGTTTATAAAAAATTGAAGAGATACATTTAAAAAAATGATAATAATTACCGGAGGGGAGACCGAATCCACTAGCTTTCTCGAATCTTGCTTTCCAAAGGAAAACGTGTATTCAATTTTCGAAGTAAAATTATGATTTATAAATATATTGTGTGTGTGTGATATTTACTATTTACTTTGCTCAAAATTCCTTTATCTGAAAAAACTCCTTTAGTTTCAATATTATTCAATATTGAAATCTCTGCAATAATGAATTATTATTCAATAATGAAATCTGCGTTTTCGGGTATTTCCTATCCGTTGGGGTAGTGGTAAAAGCGTAAATACATGCGCAATAAAGGAAAAGAATAAGATTGTGTCAAAAATATGAAATGTTATTTCTAAAAAAATTACATATTGGAAAAATAGAAAGATTTGATGCTAGGCATATCTTTATACTCTTAGCAGTTACGCATGGATGACAGTAAATAAAGAATGAAGAATCACACACCTCCATTCTTGAAGCGAAAAGAGTTCCGGAAGAGAATCTTGAATCCTTTGAATTAGTTACACTGAGCGAGAAGCAAATTTACAGGAAATTCAAATCAGTGTTATTGTTTAAAATAATAATTAAAACTTTGAGGCAAAACAACTTTCATTTTAAGTTATCTGTTGACGAACATCTTAATTTCAAACTCTTTCTTTGAATGAAGACGGTTTCATTTCAAGCGTAGATGAAAATCTATGGGCAAATATGAAAAATTTTATTTATACAGATTTTTACTTATAGTTCTTAACAATAAACAAATAAAAATTAAAGGAAATTAAAAACTTTTTAAGTCGCAAATATTGCAAGATTTTTAAAGAGTTTATAAAAATTATTATTTTCGAAAATTAAATTCAAAACAAGCAATCGATATTTATCCATTTTTTTAAGTCAAATATATAAAAAATAATAATCAGCTTTTAAATGGACCGTTTGTACGCTGAAAGTATATAAAAAAAAAAACAAATTAAAATTAGGATAAGAGAATTCATTTAAAAAGAGTTAAACATTGTAGACGTATTATCTATTCTTGGCTGTTACCCTTTTTTATTCCTTAATTAAGTACAAGAAAAGTTCACAAACCTGATTAATGCTTGTTACGCAAAACACGTATGTTTAAAAAAAAAACTTAAAAAACAATTTCTGACATGTAAGAAAAAAAAACACTTCTGTCTATTTTGAGTAGCATCTCGAAAAAGAAGAGACTTACATAAGTGGAGCTGAATGTAACAAATGAAATAATTACTTTAAAAAAAATCTGTTCTTTTTTTTTTTTCCACGCTACATTTTTCAAAGATCAGAAGATATTCTAAGGAAATAAAATATAATATTATCAGTCGTTCACACAGATATGTTAATTAAAAGTATCTCATTCAAAACACATAAGATTAGTTACTTTATTAAGCGACTGAATTTCGCATAATTAAATTTAATAATTTAATTTCGACTATGATGTATTCTTAAAAGTTAAGCTGGAAAAAATATTTGATGCCTATTTATAGTTCCTATTTTCCTCAAATGTAAAAATTGTTTGCTTTATTTTTATAAATTTAATTAGTGAGATTATAGTTCCAATGAAGCGCATATCCTAGATAAGTTAAATATTGAAAAAAAAATTTAGTTTCTAAAATAAATTGAAAAATAAAATTTCAGTTTCTAACTTATCTTGGATATATGCAGTGGAAATGATTCGCATCCGTTCTTGAAGTGAGCAAAGTTCCGGAAAACTGTTACACCATTTAAATTAATTAAATTTAACATTATTGATCATTTGCTTGTTTTGCATATCTCTTATGCAGATCTATTGAAATCAAATCTAATATGTGTGAAACAATTAGAAATTTATATTAATTATGAAGTTATTAAATCTTGAAGTTGGAATATTAATAGAGAATCGTAAAAGTGTTGGAAAAACCGAAAACACGTTTATTGCAATGGATAAAAAGATACTATTCAAAAAATAAGAAAAGTAACGGTTATTTTTCTTTTTAATTACATTGTGGAAATGTAAAAAGAAAGAAGAATCCCATACCAAGCATATCTTCTCTCTCTCTGTGTGTGTCTCTCTCTCTCTCATAACAGTTATGCACAGATGACAATTATAAAGCAGGGTAAAATATACCACCTTCGTTCTTGAAGAGAGCAAAGTTCCTGAACACTGTTAGGTAATTTAAATTATTTAAATCAAATCATAAGCAACCTTGCAGTGAATTAAAATCAACGTTTATTACCGTTTAAATTAATGTTGCAAAATTTATAATCACAAAATTTCAAAGTAAAACATTTCAGCAAAGTTTAACTTTGAATTTGTTGTTTTAAATTGTCAAGAAATCGACTCGATATCTTGATATGAATTTTTTTTCTCATTATTCGCATTTCAAATTAATCTCGGAAAAACAGAAGAAGGTCTTTATTTACAATAAATGCTCTTTTTTATGAGCTCGCTTAGAGAGACTGGTAAAATAACTGTTAAAATCAAAAATTCGTAAAATGTAAATGTAAAATAAATAAGTAAAATATAAATAAGAGTTCTAACTTAAAAACATAAAAAAATTCAGCATGTCTTTTAAATGAATGAGAATCACTTTTTATTTTCTATTTCAAAATTACGTTGTTAAAAAAAATATATTTTCATTATTTTTATACCCAAGAAATTGTGATAGAAACGCGTCAATCTGTTTCTCAGACTCAAAATACTAAAGCGGAAAAATAAAATAAAAAAATAAACACGATAATTATGTTTATTTTTTGTAATATTATGGAATATTATATTCCATACTTATTACATAAAATTCCCAAAAAAACATATTTTTGTTTTCATTTTTTTAAATAAATATGTCACAAATATTACAAAAAATAACTTACGATATGTAAACTTAACAATTATGTAAGATACAAAGTACTACTTTACATATTTGTACTTATTTATTACATATTCATATTGTTTATTTATTATATTTATTACATATTATTTATTATTTATTACATATTCGTAAATTATTTTTTGTAATATTAGTAATATATTTTTGTGTTTAAAAAAGTGAACACAAAATATATTATTTTTTGGAACATTGTGTAATAAATATGGATGTAATATTTTATTACAGATTTATTATACACACATATTTGTAAATTTGTTATATTTGTAATATATTTGTTTGTTTGAAAAATATAAAAAACGTCTATGAAAAAAAGAGTTTACAAAAAAGATTTTTCAAAACTTTAGTTTTTAAATGGGAATTAAAATTATCGCTCGTCTACTGCATATAGATAATTTTTTTTTTGTCTTAAGGTAACACTTTTCAAAAGAATTAAAGGATATTGTAAGTATTTTATAAAATAACGGTATAAGCAAATTTTTCCCGCGTAAAATGGAAGAAGATAATCAGAAATGCAACTTTTTCACATTTTCAGAATTCGCATTATGAAAATTTTTAGTTTGATGGCGCGTTGTCCAACCTGTCTAGTGGTCAGAGTGCCAGACTGCGGATAGGGAGTTCCTGAGTTCGAGTCCCGATTCGACCATGGATGTACCTCATCTTTCTCTCTCTCCTATATTTGTACTTTCTTTGTACGAATGGTTGCCTATTCCTATATATATATATATAAACGGGTACCAATGGCATGTGTGTACTGAGGAAGTTGGACTCCACACCACAAATTATGGTTCAGGTGGAAAAGTGGAGCAATGCTTCCCATATGGCCAGCCTGGTACTGGATAAAAACCAAATTTCACATAATTTTGGTCAAGTGACGAGGTCACATCAGAGTTGAACCCTCCTCTCCTCATCCAAGCCACACCAGTGGAAGGACTTTGAATTTCACCGATTAACGTGGACACATCCCCAACTCACTAAGCTCAAGCAACACAGAGGAGGAGAAAGTGATCACCCCCCCCCCCAATCACTGCCCGCGGCAAATGATACTTCACTCTGCTGATCTCAACCGGAAGTTATTGAGCCACTGGAGCTCAATACCCCGTCAATAGTCGTATTTTCATCAGGAGGGAACGTGGCATTAGAAAAAATCCTGAGTCCGTGCATGAAAGTGTCAGACTTGGTGATAAGGGAGTGGTGGTCTATTCTGCCGTCTTTATTGATGGGCACACCGATCTCCATATTATATGAAATGAAGCTCTGAACGGTCACAGTTACACGAACTTCATACCTTTTGCAGTCTTTTACGCTGACCCATCGGTGATGGCTTATAGTCAGACGACAATTGCCGATCGTGCTGACTTGGGAAAGGATTACCTTTTGGAGGAAGGAATCATCCGAATCGATTCACCAGAGCGTTCTCCGGACATAAACCTAATAGAGCATATGTGGGACAATCTTAGTAAACGAGTTGCTGGACACCTACGATCTCCCAAACTCTACGAGAATCGGAAAGAGCTATTCTGGAGGATTGGCACAATATACACCAGTCCTTGATTAATAGCCTATTCGAATTGATGCCTCAAAAGTGTTCAACCCTCTTCACCGTCTGGAGAAAACGTACCCACTACTAAAAGCGACTTCTTTTTAAAAAATACATTTTTACTTGTTTTTATAAACACAAACTGCATTTCATTTTTTTTGTACCCAAATGCTCAATGAAACGCATCTTTTTTTTTTTTGCTAAAAAAAAATCTTATATTTATCTTTGATTGATACATTGTTGACAGATATAGCCTGCATCTGTCAATAATATATCAATCAAACAAACGATTCTCCGTGTACAAGATCAACCTACAACCTCAATATCCATATTGAGCTGTGTAAATTAACCGAAATATGATGTGGATAATGGAACTTGGCACAGAAATATCGTTTTACATAAAGGAAAATCAAAATTGCGATCAATTTACAAACTCTCATTTGGTACAAAAACCTAAAAATTGAAATTTTTTTTTAGAAAATTGTCACCGCTTTTAATTTTTAACATTAAAATTTAATTTTCCAACAGATAATGCGAAATTCCAAAAATTGTAGATGGATCAGATGATATAGCTAATGAGATATATTATTTGTGATATGTATAATGAGATACATAACATCATCCAATAATGTATTTGTTTGTTGATAAAGTAATAAGTTGTTGATAAAGATATTTTCAAACATAAACACTGAATATGAAATGTAACTTTAATTATTAAATTTATTAATCTCATCCCAAATAAAATGATCTTAATTTGGCTGAATCAACTGTGGTTATGCTTTGAGTTTACTTCATCAACTTGTGAGTTCGATTCCCATTATTTCCATAGACATATGTTGCATTTATTTACATATATATTTTAGTTTTATTCTATTATAATTAAACTATTACTTATTCTATTATAAGTAATTGTAACAATAGTATTTACTATTTTATAATTAAAGTAATGGTTTTATTATTTTGCTACTAAATGCTATTGTCACTAAAGTCAAAAGACGAGCTTGCTGAGTTATCAAATTATATGGATTTGAATAAAGATTTTAATACGAGTTCCTTAGAAATATTTTGGTAATAGTAAAATTGTTAAAAGATTAAAAACTTTTAATATTCAAATATCTTATTTAAGTTTTATAATTGCGAAATAATTTTGAACAACTTGTCTGAAAATGAATAAAAAAAGAAAACGAAAAAAGAAAAAACGAAAAATATTTTTATGATTCTTTTATAATCGAAATGTTTGTGACTTTATTTGTTTGGCAACATCTTCAAATAAAAAATTGATTGCTTTTACTGAGAAAATTGCCACAGGGAATACAGAGGTGGAAAAAAAATTTCGTTAAAAATATTTGTTTGCCCCAAATATAACAATTTTCAAGTGAAAAGGAAAATATCATCCGAACTATGAGTACTTGAAAGATAAATAAGAGTTCGTGACTTAAGATAAATTCTGAGAATTACTTCCCTTCAAATATTCGTACTAAAGAACTAATCAGAATTATGGAACCATTCAAAATTAAAACTGTGGTATGTGTGAGAAAGAGAGAGAAAAAGCAGAATGTATATCATACTTTTTTCTCGATCTTTATTATTTAATGTCAAATTCAAATTTATTAAATGTAATGACAAAACACAATTAACTTCAGCTCTAAATAATTTGAAACACCAAAAAAACGAGCCAAATTACTTTATTTTTATGTGCTCATTATTTCTTTTACTATTTTTACCTTTCAGAAATATATGAAGTTTTAATACTGATCCATATGCATTTAGTTATTGCCTCAAAAAAAAAGATGTTACAACATTCTTTTCTTACTCCATTCTATCGCCGGGGATGTAGTTCAGTAGTAGAGCGTTCGCTTTGCATGTGAAAGGCTCTGGATTCAATCCCCAGCACCTCCATTGCAATTATCATTTTATAACTGGGTACAAAATTGTTTACTTAAAATGAAATTATTGGTGAATTTCTCGATGACATTTCTTTATGCAATGAATATAATTTAATATATTCCCGATGATTTTATATGCATAATTATAGACATGTACTCAATTATCTTTAGAAATGATTAATATAAACACACGTAAAAATATATTAAATCGTTACAAAAAAAATTTAAAAGCTTCATTGTTTATATTTATTATATAAATAAGAACATTATATTATGGGTTTTTTTTTCTGATGTTATGATGGTTTTTCTCTTAACGATCTACATTCAAACAAAATCACTTATCAACAAATCACAAAAACAGGAGACAGAGAAAGTACATCCATGCCCAAACCGGGATTCGAACCCAGGATTTCCCTATCTGGAGTCACGAAACACTAGACAGGGTAGGCGGCGAATATATACTTAATTTGTTTGCTTTCAATATTACCTGCTGATTATTTGCAACAATTGCAAAATATAGTTAATCAAATGAAAAACTTGATCTATTGTGAAGTGACGAGGTCGACATCTGATCTGTTAGCCTCTACGACTGAGAGATATCTTTCCTTACTGAAATTTTAACGATCCCAGGCTCTCCCATATATCATCGGTGGTATTTTTTCGGGAAAAAAAACGGTCATCACGCAGCATTTAAACATATCATTGGATTCAGCATTTAAAGCACCATTGCTGTGAGCTCAGCATGTCAGTGACCTTCAGACCAGAAAATTCTGGATTCGATTCCAGTAGCTGTTAAACAATGGAAGATGAATGCTACGTTTCTGAGTTCTACATGTAATGAGTGCTGTGTCAATATGTAGAGTTGATGTAGCTGGTATGGGTGCTTGGGAGTTTTCCGGGTTTCCTCCCTTGTGAACGCGACCAAATATCTATGAAGGGCTCTTCTGAAAAACGAATTAAGCAGTGGACATTAAAATACTTCACACCTTTAGGCCATAAATCATCTCATAACGCATTGGCAAAGCAATTTGAAAAGAATTTGTAAAAGCGAAACAAATATATATAATCAAAAATATTAAATTTATGTCTGAACAATTAAAAACACCATTAAGCAAAAACCATAGGTTTTTATTAAATTAATTTTTTAAGGGAAAAATATTTAAATTTTGCGTAGAAAAGACGATATATTTAAGTTATTTTTTAACGAGAATTCCAACATTTGATAGCGAAAAAAGCGTCAGTAGTTAAATAAGAAGAGTGTTAAAGTTAATATACTCAACAAAATTAATTAGTTAGCTCACACAACAGTAAAATTTTTTCCATAATGGCAACCCTTTTTAATGATATATATATATATATATATATATATATATATATATATGTTGTTTCTGATGACACTTTGCAACGCTAAGCCCGCCCATCAGAAACTAGGAGAATGAAGTCAGAGAGAGAGAGCGTCTTCCGTTTTTGAATAGAGCACCCTCAAACGAAAGTGGAAGTACGACTTTTGGCTCATAGATGGGATGACAGCACAATCTGAATCTTCCAATTTAGAGATTGAAACCAGAGAAGACCCAAAGCCTGGCTCCAACACCCCCAGAGGTATTAATTTGTAATGAGAACATGGAGGACATTGCGACCCGACATATTTTACGTGCCCCAGTTGCCATTAGTGAACGCGACGGATCTTTGGGCTAAGCCGGGATTCGAACGCACCACCTTTTGGTGACGAGAACGACGACCTAATCATCCAGGCCACCGCGGCGCTATCTATCTATCTATCAATCTCTATATATACATATATACACCATCATAAAGTAAATATTCGAAACTTGTTTAATATTTGATACAAATACAATAAAGCAATTAGATAAGATTATTTAAATGTAGCAAAAAAGGTAGAACATATAAAACTAGTATACAAAGTGAAATTTACAAAT
>JAPDSC010025005.1:0-10163 GCA_026290005.1 Latrodectus geometricus
ATACAGAGCAGTTTAATAAAATCTGCATTTATACTGACAGTTTGAGTTTTTTAGAAGCGTTGAAAAACTATAACAATTGTCATCCAGTTGTGTCCAAGATTTTCGGAGCATTGGATTCCCTTGCTGGCAAGGGTTACGACATCATTTTCTGTTGGGTCCCAGGTCATGTAGGTCTAGAGGGAAATGAAAAGGCTGATGCAGCTGCTAAAGCTGCATCGTCTGTACTTCATTCATCTGTCCCTCTGTTCGACGTGAGAAGGGTTGTTAAAAGATTTGTAAACTCTCTCTGGCAGGAGTTATGGAATATGCAGGTCACAAACAAACTACGTGCCATTTTTTCATACCTCATCCCATCAGCAGTTTTACCGTTACGAAGAGCAGACGTCAGATTGACTCGCCTTCGTATCGGACACACACGTTTCACACACAGGCATCTATTTCTAAGTGAGTTAAACCCATGGTGTGAAGCGTGTGATGTACCATATACTGTATCACATATTTTAATTTCATGCAAAGATTTTAACAATGAACGCTTATTATTTTTTAAAACAGACTTTTTAACATTATTTGATTTATTGGGGGAACCACCCCATGCAAACTTGTTTGCTTTTTTAAG
The DNA here is from genome assembly GCA_026290005.1 of Latrodectus geometricus. Taxonomy (NCBI): domain Eukaryota; kingdom Metazoa; phylum Arthropoda; class Arachnida; order Araneae; family Theridiidae; genus Latrodectus; species Latrodectus geometricus. The sequence goes on from JAPDSC010025005.1 coordinate 617, forward strand.
ATCAATTGGCTTTTTAAATTTTATTTAATTTGGTTTATATTTATAAAATTATAAATAAATTTAACTTTCGTTTTTAAATTTTACTCAATTTGACTTTTAAATTATACACTTATACAAAAATTTTTGTTTTTTAATACATTTTAAATGTTGTTTGGGTTTAAAAATAAATAAAATAAAAAATAAATAAATGCAAAATTGAAATTTTACTCTTGGCGCAGCTTGTCCAATTTTGGACCTTGCGCCATAAAACCCAACCCAACAACAACAACAACAACAACAACTCGTTTGCTCTTACTCCAGTCAAGCTTTTCTTTTCGCTCTCTTTGTATATATTTCTTCTCTCTCTTATTCGGAATCTGATTCTGTGGTGGCATGATCTACAAATTTTTCAGAAATTTGTTTTTTGTTCCTAATTTCACCTCACACGAAGGAAAAGTCCTAGGACTGATACTTCAAAAATGCGTAAACGTACAATAAATTCCGATTAAATAAGAAATATATACAAGGTGATGGGTTGGGAGTCCCGCAGCTATAAAATATAGAGCAGTATCCCAACCGGGCTGCAAGCAATAATACATAACAGTAAAAAAAAGGGAATACAGTTTCCGAATAACATAGATACAAACAGTAAAGAAAAAGGGTTGAGAATCCCGCAGCTATAAAATAAATAGAGCAGTATCCCAACCAGAATGAAAACAAACACTCCGAGCAAAGAAAATGTCTAGATAATACAAAACATATGTACATGGATGAGAAAAATTACTGAATAATTTTTCAGTAAATCAAGATAAAAATATATGTACAAAATAGCAATTATATACAGGGGGGGGGGGAACGAACACCAAGTTCATATGAGGTGGAATTAACTTCTCTTAGTAGCAATTTTGCATTTGTTGGAGAGAGAAATGTTGGAATTTGGTAGCAGATATTTTCCGTTATCAAGGGAGATTTGAGATCTGATGAGGGGGTTGCAATTGTCGTGGATTTCCTGGAAAAATTTTGTTGAAATATCTTCGATGAATTCTCTAATTGTTCTGATGTGAAGGTCTTTATGTAACGTTAGATTAGAAATGAACCAGGGTGCGTTAGTATAAAGGTGTAAAACTTTATTTTGTAAAATTTGGATAGAATTAATGTGAGTGTCAGCAGCTTGACCCCAAATTTGGCAGGCATATGTGAGGCGTGGTCTAATTAATTGCTTGTATATAAGTATTTTGTTTTTGAGTGATAATTTATATAGCTGCGGGATTCTCAACCCTTTTATTGTAATTTTTGTATTTCTATTAATTAATTACTTCTATTAATTTTAATCGGAATTTATTCTTACTTTTATTCTACTTTTTTCTCACTTTGTATATACTAAAGAATGAGAAATTGCTCTATTTTATTAATGCGGGATTCTCAACCCCATTTACTGTATTTTATACCTATTTAATCGGAATTGCAATTATTTCTTTAATTTTATTTTTGTATTGTATTAATTGTACGTTTACGCATTTTTGAAGTATCAGTCCTAGGACTTTTCCTTCGTGTGAGGTGAAATTAGGAACAAAAAAACAAATTTCTGAAAAATTTGTAGATCATGCCACCACAGAATCATGCTTAGTCGGCGAGGACTTGGTGGGGAGTTTCCAGGCTAGAGCCCGCTGACTCTTGTCGAAGTTGTTGAAGGATGGCATAAGGGTGGCTATACATAATTTCGGGAGTAGTATCAGCAAAGTTCGGGACATCTTCAGTTTTGGTTGTTGTTTTGAGAAGTTATCACAATACATAAGACATAATAGTGAAAAAATACAAGAAAATTGCTTACAATAGAAAAACAAGTCAATATGATGAATCCATTGTCATTGGGGGGGAGTAAAAATGATGGGGGTGCCTAATCGTTTTTGGGGGCTGTTGATGCTTAATTTTCTTTTAAGTTTGGGTTGTTGTAACAGTGCCTGTTTGTCACTCCTTTACACTCGAAACCAATTTTTATTAGAAACCAACAGATTACATAAAAATGGAGCATAAACATAATGTACAGTACATGGGTAGATGATTCAAAAGAGATACAAATACATAAACAATTTAGACAGTTTTGATAAATAAAAAGGTTACATAACAATTACAAAAATAAATCAAGAAATGGTACAATGAGTCTAGGTTATATATCAAAATAAGTTCTGAATAATTAGGTTAGATATTTACATTAGGGTTAGTAGGGGTTAAATTCTATTTACAAGATGATGTAAAGTTTACAGATATTGGGGCACGATGAATAATGATGGCTCTTAATTGTGTAGTTGGGGGTGAGTTAGGGGTTTGTAGAAGGTGACAACCTTAGCACTCCTTTTGGTCGATTGAAGTTCTCCTTTGCATAGATGTTATAATTTGGAATGGCTGTTAAAAGGGGATTTGGGGAGTCGGAGATTTCATCGTAAAATTTAAATGCGAGTTTTTGTATAAATTTTTTAAAAGTTGGCATGTTGAGGGATTTCCTGATAAGGTCGTTTCTCACATAGTAGGGGGAGTTGGTAACCAGCCGTAAAATTTTGTTTTGTTCAGTTTCAAGAATTTTAATGTTAGATGGGGCAGCCCCACCCCAAATTTGGCTGGCGTAACTGATTATTGGTCTAAGGAAGGCTTTGTAGATAAGAAGTTTGTTCATGCTGGAGAGGGGGGAGTTTCTTCCGATGAGGGGGTAGAATTTAGCTTTAGCAGCAGTAATTTTTTTCTTAACGTCGAGAATATGCGGCTTCCATGTGAGCTTGTGATCAATAGTTAATCCAAGGTATTTAGTGGTGCTGTTCCAGGGGAGGGGGTTATTATGGAGTTGGATGGGGAGGTAGCTCATTTTTGATCTGGTGAATAGGACGGCAATGCTCTTGTCGGCGTTAATAGAAATTTTCCAAGTGTGGAACCATTTTTCGATTATTTTAATGTGGTTGGTGAGATTTCTATGAACGGTGCGGAAGTCATTTCCGTAGCTGACCACAGCAGTGTCGTCCGCGAAGAGGCAGATGAGATTTGGGGGTTGTAGGGGTATGTCATTAATGTAGATGAGAAAGAGGAAGGGTCCGAGGAGGGAGCCTTGGGGGACTCCGGCATTGACGGGGTGTTCATTAGAGAGGGCGTTTTTAACTCTGACTTGAAAATTTCTGTTGCGAATATAGTTGTTAATTAGTTTGACAAGAGTCTGAGGGAATTGATAGTGGATGAGTTTGAAGATAAGCCCGTCAAACCAGACCTTGTCAAACGCTTTGGCAATGTCTAAGAAAATGGCTGCTGTAAAGGATTTTTGGTTCAGGGATTGTGAAGCCCGATCAATAAGCCTGAGTAATTGGTGCTGAGTTGACATTTTTTTCCGAAAGCCCATTTGCTGTGGGATGATAATGTTGTGATCTCTTTCGTGTTTTTCAAGTCTATTTAGGATAACTTTTTCGGCGATTTTACCGAGAGTGGGGAGGAGGGAGATAGGGCGGTAGCTGCTAGGGAGTTGGGGGTTTTTCCCAGGTTTATGAATGGGTACAATGATCGCTTTTTTCCCGGTGTCCGGGAAGTATGAGGTTTTGAGAATTTCAGTAATTATGTCCGTGATTTCAAGAATGGCAATAGGTGGAAGTTTTTTGATGGCGAGATTAGTTATGCCGTCGTGGCCGGGGCTTTTTTTGATTTTTAGATTAAGAATTATGTCCAGGATTTCGGAGGCTTTGGGGGTGTCCGTGCTGGTGTTACAGGGGGAGGATAGGTAATTGTTGATGTAGTTAGAGATATTTTGGTTGTCAGTTGTGTAAGCGTGGTTTGGTGACAATTGGTCCTCGTAACCTTTAGCCAGCTCCTCGGCAATTTCATTATCATCTGATACTATTTTGTTTTCTCCGATGATGGATCTGATGGGGCGTCTTTGGTTTTTTAAATTTTTTGTTGCTCTCCAAAAGGAGTTATCGGTGACGCTGAGGTCTTCGATGTATTTTTTCCATCGACGGTTTGTATATTCCACAATTTTTTCACTGATTATTCTTTTGAGTTTATTTATTTCATTTTTAATTCGGGGGTCCCTGGTGGCATGAAAAGTTTTTCTGTGTCTGTTTCTAGATTTAATAAGTTTTTTTATGTGTAATGGGAGTGGAGCTGAAGGATTGCTGGGGACTGGAAGGGAGCAGGTGTTAAGTGCTCTTGAGATGTTTTTAGTCAGTATTTTAACTTTTTCATCAATATTTGTAATAGAGGGGTTGTAAACAGTGGGGTTATTAGTAAGGATCTCATTGAATTTTTTCCAATTAACGCGCTTAGCAGAAGGGGGGAGTAGGATATAGTCTTTGAGGGGGTTTTGTTTTGTTTTGTTTGGTTTAATGGCGCAAGGTCCATTAAGGACAAACTGCGCCAAACATTAAATTTAAATAAAAACATTGTTGAAAACCCAACTCAACTTTAAAATATTAAAATACAAAAATTAGTATATATGTATATACATTAAAATCTAATTAATTATAATAATAAGTGAAAGTAAAAATAAAATTCGCATAAAATTAAAGTCAAAAGGGTTTAAATGAAATGAATAAAACCAATTGCCTTTAAAAAGGCAAAAAGGTTTCTGTGGGGTGGCTCCCCCACTAAATCATACAAGGTTAAAATATTTGTTTTAAAAAATATAAAGCGATACAAGTTAAAATCAGGACATGAAATTAAAATATGATGAACAGAGTATGGTACATCACACGTTTCACACCATGGATTTAATTCACTTAGAAATAGATGTCTATGTGTGAAACGTGTGTGTCCGATACGAAGGCGAGTTAATCTAACATCTGCTCTTCGTATCGGTAAAACTGATGATGGAATGAAGGATGGAAATATGGCACACATTCTGTTCGTGACCTGCATACTCCATAACTCCTGCCAGAGAGAGTTAATAAATCTTTTTACAACCCTTCTCACGTCGAAAAGAGGGACAGATGAATGAAGTAAGGACGATGCAGCTTTAGCGGCTGCATCCGCCTTTTCATTTCCCTCGAGACCTACATGACCCGGGATCCAGCAGAAAATGATGTCATAACCCTTGCCAGCAAGGGAATCCAATGCTCTGAAAATCTTGGACACAACAGGATGACATATATTGGAGTTTCTCAACGCTTCCAGAACACTCAAACTGTCAGTATACATGCAGATTTTATTAAACTGCTCTGTATTCACAAGCTGAAGGGCTTGATAGATAGCCGATGCTTCAGCGGTAAAGACGGAGCAGGACGTATGGAGGCTGTAACCATGACTGGTATCAGCATAAAATATGCCACAGCCAACATGTCCTGCAGTTTTTGAACCATCCGTGAATACAGGCGTGTATGATGAATACTGACAGCGATGAGATAGATAAAGCTGTTGAAAAACTGTTGAGGTTGTGTCCGATTTTGTATACTGAGCAAATGGATTAATGATAGTTATCTGTGGATCGTACCAGGGAGGAAGTGAATGGAAGTCCGTTTTAATAAAACGTACATCATGTAGGTCTGTTAAATGGAGTTGATCTTTAGTTCGAGTGAGAAAAGGTTGGATGCTATAGATACGAGCATCATATAATCTCTTCAGAGCAGGAGAAATTTCCAAGGATCGTAAAGGATGATGTTGATCAGACATAACCTTAGCGTAATAATTGAGAGACAGCTGCATTCGTCTCAGGTCTAAAGGCAATTGATGACAAATGGCATAAAGACTCTGGACGGGTGATGTGCGGAATGCGCCGGAACATATTCTCAAAGCAGAGTGATGAACTGTGTCCAGTCTGCGTAAAACAGAAGACCTAGCTGATCCATATACAACACAACCGTAGTCAATACGAGATAAAATTAATGCTTGGTAGACTCGAAGGAGTGATGAGCGATCTGCACCCCAAGAAGTATTAGATAATACCTTGAGGATATTAAGCGATCGCTCGCACTTCTTCCGCAAGTGTAAAACATGCGGAAGAAATGTTAACTTTCGATCGAATGTCACTCCGAGAAATTTTATCTCATTGACCACGGGAATTGGGGTGTTATTAATATATATTACAGGATCTTGGTGTAGGCTAGTTTTTTTGCAGAAATGGACGCATTTACTCTTGCCAGGAGACAGTGTATGGCCATTCTCAGCACACCATGCAGTTAGTTTATTAACAGTTGTTTGTAACTGTCTCTCAATCAATCGCATGTTTGACCCTTGACAGGAAATTTGCAGGTCATCAACATAAAGTGTACCATGAACTGGAGATGAAATTTGATGAAGAATGGTGCTAATGTACAAGTTAAAAATAGTGACACTTAAAATGGAACCTTGGGGTACACCCTCGGTTTGAATAAAAGTATTGGACAAAAAGTGACCAATACGTACTTTAAAAACACGGGAGCGTAAGAAATTTTGAAGGAATATCGGAAGATTACCCCGAAAGCCAAAATCATATAGACAACGGAGAATACCATATCGCCACGTACGGTCGTATGCCTTCTCTATGTCGAAGAAGATGGAAACCAGATGGTTCCTCCGCACAAAAGCGTTGCGGATTTGGGTTTCCAAGAATGTTATGTTATCGAGAGTGGATCTTCCTTTACGGAATCCACTCTGATTGACATGTATACATTTATTTTCTTCTAAGACATGTACGAGACGGGCGTTGACCATACGTTCGAGAGTCTTACAAAGGCAACTCGTCAGAGCTATAGGTCGGTAATTTGAAGGTTCTGAAGGATCCTTACCAGGCTTAAGGACCGGAATTACAGTTGCTTCATTCCAAATTGACGGGAATTCATATTCAGTCCAGATCCTATTGAACAAATACAATAAGTTCAACAGGGAGTCTGGACTTAAATGTCGAAGCATTTGGTAACTGATTCCATCAGGTCCTGGGCTGGTATTATTGGCCTGCTGTAATGCTCGCTTCAATTCCAACATCCCAAATTCGCAGTTGTAAGGCAGAGCTTGTCTATGGTAGAAACGGATTGGTATTTGCTCAGCTCGACTCTTCGTCCTTAAAAACGAAGGACTACAAGAGTCGGGGCTTGAGACGTTAGCAAATGTTTCACCAAAGACGTTAGCAATGTCAGTAGGAGAAGAGTGTATCGCAGCTCCGGTTTTCAAGACGGGAATGGAAAATTCCGTATAGATACCATTGGCTGCTTTTACTTTTCTCCATAACTGCTTACTGGATGTGGAAGATGTTATTGAAGAGACATAGCAAGACCAGGATTCCTTCTGACTTCGACGACGAGCTCTACGAGCTAATGCTTTTGCTCTCTTAAAGGCAATAAGATTCTCCGTTGTGGGGTACCTCCGGAAAAGCCCCCATAACTTCCTTTGTTTTTTATATGCTTGTTGGCATTCATTGTTCCACCATGGTTTGCAACGCCTTTTTAATTTAGAAGAACTTTTTGGTATTGCTGTATCAGCTGCACTTATAATTGTTTCAGTGACTTTATGAACGGCATTATCAATATTCTCGATCATTACCATTTTATTGTCAACGACTGCCAATTGTGTAAATGACGTCCAATCTGCCCGACTGTACACGTAAGTAGGTAGGCGATGTCGCACACTACTACCTCCAGTCTGGGAGATGACGAGCGGGAAATGATCGCTGTTATGCAGATCATTCCCTACTGTTAAATTTAACAACGGCAGAAGTGACGGTGAACAAATGGCGAGATCGAGAGAATGAAATGTCCTTGTGGGTGTGTGGAAGTATGTTTTCTCGTCGGTGTTCATCAGACAGAGGGCATTATCAGAAATAAAACCCTCAATCTGACGACCGCGAGAATTGGTATCATCACTTCCCCACAAAGTATTATGTCCGTTAAAGTCACCGAGTAACATATATGGTGAAGGCAGCTGATCAACTAATGTGTCAAGTTCTTCTTGGCGGATGACATCATGTGGTGGTAAATACAAACTACAGACTGTAATCAGACAAGTTGTGTGTATTCTGACAGCTACAGCCTGTAGGGTTGTATTGATTGGATGGACAGTGCTGGGGAAATCATTAGATGTTAATATACAAACACCTCCAGACACTGCACCATCGTCACCACAGTCTTTTCTAAAGCATTGAAACCCACGCATAGTGATGTTATTTGTAGACTTCAGGAAGGTTTCCTGAAGTGCTATGCATGCGGGGTTATAAGCTGATATTATAGACTTGATGTCATCAAGATGTGAACGCAAACCATGGCAGTTCCAACAAATAAAGGAAGTTATTACTTAAATTGAAAAGCTCCTCCCCCGGAGCTGGAAGGCGAGTCTTCTATCATTTCCTCGACCGATAAATTATCGTCCGAGGGATGAAGAGAGACAGCATCAGCTTCCAGGGATGACATGGCTCTACGGGTGGATAAGGAGGACTTTCGTGGGCCCTCCTTTGCAGATTTTAATTTTGAGGCTTTTACGCCTCGAGATTTAGCCAGAGAAGCTTTTCTAAATAATGTGGATGTTGATTTTGGCCTTTCATTTGATGATTGGGGTAATCTCATTGCAGGAAGTGGCAGGGTATCGGTTTGTGTACTAGAACTTTTGGTGACTTTTTTTGCTACGGCTGCATAACTCATACCAGGCTGTGGCGTACGAGAGGCGACAATTTTCCTAGCCTCAGGATAGGTCATTTTGTTTTTAACCTTTAACGTGGTGATTTCTTTTTCGTGAGCCCATTGAGGACAACTTCGAGAATAGGAGGGATGGTCACCATTACAGTTGACACAAGCCTCCTTCGCTGTGCAGTTCGCACTATCGTGGCCAACTACCGCGCAGCGAGCGCAGGTAAGTTTACCTCTGCAAGCGTTTCTCGAGTGTCCAAAACGCTGGCATTGAAAACATCGCAAGGGATTTGGAATGTGTTGTCGGACGGGTAAATTCAGATAAGCAGCTTTGATTTTGTCAGGAAGGTCTGGGGTCGCAAAGGTCAGAATGAGATGTTTAGTGTCAATGAACTGACCATCTCTTCTGACTCTGATGCGCTCAACACCGCAGACCTTTTGACTTTTCAAGTTATCAAGAATTTCTTCCGTCGACGTGTTTAACAAATCTCTTGCGGAAATCACTCCACGTGAAAAATTTAAATTTCCGTGAGGCAGGACAGTCACCTCTATATTTGCCATTAATGTCATGTTGATTATTTTAGATGCCTGAGTAGAGTTTGCAACCTCTATCAATAAGTCACCAGAACGTATTTTCTGGATACCACTGACTTCTCCTACAAAACCCGATATTCCTTTTTGTATAAGAAAAGGGGATACTTTTTCAAAAGAACCCACTTTTCTTTTAACAATAAAAAATTTACAATTAGATTCATTTAGTAGATGCTCCCGTGGGAGAAAAGATAATTTTCGATTTTCCATAATATAATTTAAAATTTCGGGACTTGACCGCACCACCCACCACCGAGTCCAACAAGGGGATGCAGACCAGCTGCACCAGTGCTAGCCAAGTCCTATACGCTCACAGTACATCCCTGTGATGGCCTCCACCCTTAACGAGTCATCCAGCAGATGTACCGATCGCTTGATCCATAAAGCCGATTGATGTGCTGAGGACCACAACACACCTC
>JAPDSC010025008.1:0-12049 GCA_026290005.1 Latrodectus geometricus
GGTTCCGAAATGCAAACATACAATGGATTTAGGGACACAAGATAATTAAAATTTCTGGATTTTCGGAAATTTTTGTTGCAGGAAAGCAATTTTATGGTTTTAAAATTATTGCTTTATCAAAAAAGAAAATAGTTGAAAAGAACCTTAAAGTGGATTTTCTTAATTTCAGTTTAGTTTTTCAACATTTCAATGTAGAATTTACAAAGCAGAAAAAATAATTCTTTTGGTAGTGTACTAAAAAATCTTCTCGTATTTCATTTGAATTGTAAACATATAACATACAACAGGACGACACAAAACATAAACAAACACAATTCACAACATGTAACAAAAAAGAATGTTTTTGATAAGATGAAATTAAAAATCACAAAAATATTCAGATTCATGCCTAATCAACCAAATTCAATCAATCAAAATAATGAAATTTACAAGAATATTTTTAATTGTTTTGGTAAATTTATTTAAATTTGCAGCATTATATACAGTTAAGAAGTTAAATTCGAAAGTGAAAATTACTTAAGATATTTCATGTTAATTGAATAATTAACAAAAAATATTTTGTTATCAAATATGGTGTATTAAAGGAATTTAAAATTTAAATTTAATATTCAAAATTATATATATATATATATATATATATATATATATATATATTATGCCTAATCATTAAAAAAACAGTCAAAATTGTATAAAGAATTTAACTGTAGAAATTTGAAATTTAAATCAGATTATATAAATTTATCGAAGCTTAAAAATTTTAATATCTAAAAAATAAATTGTATCTGTCAATTGATTAAATTAAATGATTATGTAAATTGAATGTTATATACATTTTTGATTAATTTCAATCATTTATAACTCTAATTTTCTCGACACAAATTTTTTATGTTTAAATACTTTAATAAATTAAATTAAAATTTTATTTTAATTATTTAAATTTTATACTAGTTTTAATTTTGAAAAGAAATACTTTTCTTTCTCATAATATATTCATAGATAACATTCTCACAGCACACCAGTATTAGAAAATATGCACAATATTTCACATAAAAGTAATCAAATAATTTAAATTATTCATTGCCAATAACAATATGCAAAATTTAAATTTATTCCATTTTTTTAAATAATACACTGCTTCCTCATTAAGAACTTTTTAAAATCTATTTCCAAATAGTTTAAAGGAAAATTCGAGTTAAATTAGTTTATTTTACACGAAGTTATTCAACTAAATGTATTTATTAATTGACCTGACAAATGCTAGTAAACATATCGAAATTAATTTATTTAAATATATGCTGCCACAAGCTGTTTGAATAACTTTCTCTTGTACAATTTTATCTTTATATCGATGGAAATAAAATGTGTTTAGTTTTTAATTGATTAATCTCTGATTTTTTTAAAAGTAATTAACTATTCTTTATGTGCCAAGATGTGGAGTAAATGATTCAATAACTGTCTCAACTGCACCTCTTAAAAATGTTCCTTTTTTTGCCCAATAATTTTAACTGCATGTGAAAGTAGAACTAGAGTAGAAAGGTAAAAATAATGAGATTAAAATGGAAATTCAAGCAAGTATTTTTTTTTTTTTTTTTTTTTTAGGAAATATTATTAAATTGTTAGTTTAAGTTCAATCAAGAAATTGATTTCTTTAAATATAAAAGATGATCGATAAAATTTTAATTTTATTTCTTATTTCAAAGATGAGGATATATTACGAAAAAAAAAATGGCATTCAGTTCTAGTATAAAGCATAATTTCCATTGGATAGGATTTTTTATCGGACCTCTGCCTGGCAAATTACATAAGAGGATTTATTTAGAATACTTAAATCCAGTATTCTGATTGGACAAGGGAAAGATTTTCCTCCAGTGAATATATCATTTAATAAGAGCGGTTTTTTTTTTTTTTTTTTTTTTTTTTTGTTTTGTTTACATTGGCTCATGCTGTAGATGTCATAGATTGTAATTAGAAGCAATCTTTATTTCCTTTATCTATCAAAATAACTGTTTGTTTGTTGAGTATTTAAACAAATTCCTTCCCATTAAATGATAAAGAATTTTATTTATTTTTATTTATTTATTTTTTATCGCATGAATTGTTTTATTATGGGAATATATTCTAATCAGTTAATCTTCGATGAAACACTAAATTTTTTGTAATCAATTAAATTTAAATCCAAATTTTTTCAAGGTGTTAAAAGTTAAAGTGTCCAACAATAAAAGAAACTATAATAATATGTTATAAGTTCTTTATACATAAAAATCCTTCTAAAAATGAATGATTTGTAAAAATATCGATTGTTTTCTAAATTTTTTATGCAAAAATGTATATCCGTTTCAAAAAGTTTTTACAATTAGAAATAATTTAAGTCAAAAATAAGACGACTAAGATTCAGTTTAATAATTAATTAGTCTAACTGATAGAACCACACAGTCTTTATTTTAAATAAAATATAAACTTTAAAAAATTTGCAGGACATTTTTAATATTTTTTGACAGCAAATTAATAAAATAATAACAACAAATTAATTGAAATTCGCTTGCCAGTTTATTCTCTCTTTAAGAACTTCTCAATAAACAATGATAAAAATTTTCGATCAATTTAGAAAATTTTCTATCTTATTTTGATGTCTTTTAGAATTTGGAAAAAATAAAGTTTGAATTTACAATTTAATGTGATTTTAAAATTAGATTCAAACATAAATTTTAAGCTATATTTTAAGCAATTCGCCAGCCGATGGCTGTGTGGTTAGAGTTCTTCCCTCCCAGGCAGTTGGTTCCTGGTTCGAATCTCGGTATAAATATTTCTTTCGTCTGTGACGAAAGAAAGAAGGCCCACCCTATAAACGGATTTGTGACGTGGATCTCCGTGACTTGGTCCCCCGGGTAATGATAAATGAGTTTCTGGTTTCATGGGGAGAAAGGTTAGTGACTGCCTTTATTCATTTTATTAATTCTTTCTTGTATTTTTTGCCTTTTTTTTTTTTTGTAAGAAGCAAAACATTTACGCGAAACATCTGTAGATCACAAAGAAAAAGCAAAATTTCAGTGTTATTAATCTTTATGATAATTATTTTAAATATAATAGTGTCATTAATTAAAAACACACATTTTATAATTACACTGCTCAAAACAATTAAAGGTTATTGTAAGTTTTACATAAAATAAAGATATAAGCGAAAACTTTTTTTGCTGAAAATGAAAGAAGAGAATCACAAATAAAATTTTTTTCTGATTTTCAAACTGTGGAGTATGCTAATTTTGAGTTCGACGTCAAAAACGTCACTTCAGCGCAGTGAATGAAATTTGACTTTCAACTGAATAAAAGACAATGAAGACAAGGGTGATCGGCAATTAGTGACTGCTTTGTTTCGATGAGTACGATGTCTCAGCGAAGTCATTTAACCGATTCAGAAATTTGGAGACTTGTTGGTAGGTTAGAAGGGGGCCAAACTCAAGCCGAAGTAGCGCAAGCCATTAGAGTGTCACAAAGTGTGATTTCCAGGATCTGGAACCGTTTATTGGTGACTGGAAGTGCAGGCCGAAGACCAGGACAAAGTCGTAGACGGGCAACAACGCCCAATGAAGATTGTTATTTAGTGTTAACTGCTTGGAGACACCGAAATATGAACGCTACTCTTCTCCAACACCTTTACTCGGTTACTGACACCCCCGTTTCAACTCAGACTGTTCGAAACCGGCTTCCTGGTGAAGGTCTGTATGCTCGCCGAGCGATGGTATGTGTTAAACAAACATCAAGGCATCGTCGCGACCACAAGGGGGGGGCAACAGAGCATGTGAACTGGAGGAGAAATAAATGGAGCAATGTTCTTTTTTCTGACGAGTCCCCTTTTCTGTTTATCCTGATAATAGGCATATTTTCATCTGGAGGGACCGTGGCTGTAGGAATAATCCTGAGTTCGTGCACGAAAGTCGCGGTGGGGGAGTGTTGGTGTATGGTGGCATCTCCATTGACGAGCGCATAGACCTCTATATCATTCGAGATGGACCTCTGACTGGTCGCCGATATAGGGATGAGATCCTCAGATCTATTTTAATCCCTTACGCTGCAGCAATCTGAGATGACTTCATTTTAATGGACGATAACTGCAAGCTAACCTGGTGGAGGATTTCCTTTTCGAGGAGGGAATCGTACGAATGGAATGGCCAGTGTATTCTACAGACATGAATCCAACAGAGCACGTTTGGGACGCTCTAGGAAGACGAGTTGCTGGCTTCCAACCACCCCCAAATTCTCCAAGAACTGGAAAGAGCTCTTCTGGAAGAGTGGGACAAAATACCCCAACTCGTGATTAATAGCCTCATTGACTCCATGCCTCAAAGGTGTTCAACGTTGCTGGACGTCCGTGGAAACCATACCCCATACTGAAAATAATTTCTTTTGAAGAAAACATCTTTTCTTATTCTTTTTTTCTCATGTGCACAAATTGTGTTTTTTCCTTTTGTACACAAATGCGCAATAAAATGCATTTTTTTCTGCCAAACATGTGTAATTTATTCTCACATAACCTACTACGTCTGTTGACCATGTATCAATCAGTTAAAAAGTTTCCCAGCCACAAGATCCACCTAAAACCACAATATCCTTTAATTGTTTTGAGCAGTGTTTATAAAAATGTTAACTTTAAGAAATAACGTATGCATTAAAATGTTTTTATATAGAGAAGGATTCTTCACTACATATTTTAAATCTTTTATAGAGGTGTTGAAGCTATATAGAAATTGTATCAAAGTACATCACGAATCAGTGCCAAAAGTGTTTATTTTTAAAGAATTATGATGAAATTTGTTTATTTATGTCATTTTATTGTAATTCTGCCTTAAAGTCTTAAAAAATATTTTTGATGTCTATTATTTACGCAGATATATTTTTTTCAAATTTGTGTGAGCTATAATTTTTTAAAATATTGATGCCTACAAAAAGTAATTTTGTATTCAATTGAAAAAGTTAATGAATCTTTCGACTTATTATAACTATTAATTATTTTATCAAACCACTTTTTCTCAAACTGCGATTAACTAATCTATTGAATTCCAAACATAAAAAATATTTCTTTATAACATAAAATAGCCTCAGAAACTTACTGTTTATATCAACTCCAACACAGACTGACCATTCGGATCGCGAGATCCTTTTATCTTGATCGAGATCGCAGAATTTGGCGAAAGTCTTAGCGCACATTTTTGGTTTCACAATTCTTTTTGCCATTCGTCGGAGATCTCGCAATTCTTTCTTCTTCAAATAAGAATCGCCATTTCCGTCCAATTGATCGAATTTCCACTGGATAACTTGCTTTTCGTGAGTATCACGAAGAGGATCATTTTCTACGGGAGGAGCTGAGAAGAGAATACAAGTATATAGAAAGAAAAGATATATAGAAAGAAAAGAATGATTTATTCTTGGTTAAAGGTTTTACACTAATCACCAAGAATTCGCACAAAATCTTAAGTCTGACATAAATATATACGTACACATAAACAGTTAGGATTACTTTATTATACATTCCATTAAAAAACTTTAATCCTCCTTTGCATGATTGTTTCTTTATTGTTGAAATAAATCAAGTTGATATAATTCATGTTCAAAATTAAAGGAAAAATGGTTAAAAAAAATCTTAGTATATATTTATAGTATAAATTTAGCAAAAAACAATATGCTAAAAATTTCCATCATCATCCAAAGTTAGATCATTAGCCTAGTACTAAATAGAAATAAAAGAGGAAAATAACAGAAACACGTGTTTCTTCCACTCATTTTCAATTTTTTAGCAATAGAAACTCTAATATAATAAAACAAAATTATAAACGAAATCATACGTTTATTGCAACTACAACAAACAGCGGAATGAGACAACTTTAAGCACTGATAATGACACTTGTTTATTTTTGACAGCTATGTTTCTTTTTATGCTATGGACATTAAAAAGGTATCCAAATACGATCCACTTATAGTGAACTTGTTCTTTTATATAATTTTTGGTCATTATAGGTTATGATGGAAATTTCCACCATTATGCAAAGAAGGGCTAACTAAAAAAAAAAAAAAAAAAAAAAAAAAAAAAAAAAAAATGGCTTTATTAATATAACAAAATTGGCAATGAAATTTATATTTGGCAGCGTTACAATTAAAAAAATACAAATTAGGTTATGAAACATTAAATTTAATGATAATAAATAACAAAAATGCAGCAGAAAAAGGGCTTCATAAATTCTTTTTTGAAATTCACTTCTTTAATGATACTACAAATACTTTTCATTATTTTTTTGCAGAGCTTTAATTTCTATTTGATAAATGGTCAAATCCGGAAATCGTTCTTAGGAGCCATATTGAAAATTAACTACAATATTACGGCTCTGGTGAAATTGAGAGATGCTTCACAAATGCTATTATAACTAGTTTATCAAACATGCGAGAGTACGAGTAAATAGTTTTGAATCCCACCAAGCTTAGGTTTTTTAGTCAATAACATTTAAAATGGTATGTTTAACGCAGCACCTTAAATTTTTCTAAATGTATATGTGTCTGCATATTTGAAAACTTGTATCAGAAGAAATACAATCACATGGTATCACCTATTTCATGAAGACTACAAGGAAGGCCATTCAAAAATGGGAAAAACAGTTGATGAACAAAGTTTGGCGTGACTCTCCTGGACAGAAACATGCAAAAAGCATGATTTTCAACTCATCTGAGAAAATTGCATCTGAAATTCTTAGACTCCCAAGATTGAAGACTCAAGCAATTGTAGGCTTCATTACTGGGCACTATCATTTCAAGAAACACCTTCATACAATGGGGCTTTTTAAACTGGAACCAATTTGTAGGAAATGCCACGCAGGGGTAGAATCAGCTCATCATATCCTATATGAGTGTGATGCTCTTGCCGTTACAAGATTCACTACTCTAGGTAATCCATATCCTAAAGAGTTACACCTAAACTCCATTGAGGGCCTATCAGACTTTATAAACAAAGTAGGTGACCCAAGACAATGGAACAAGGAGAAAATTGGGCTTGGAGCATGGTACAAAATGCAACAATGCAGAGGTGCCACATGTCTGACAAGCTCAAGAGAAGAAGAAGAAGAAGAAGATCACCTATTTATGAAAAATACTATCATCACTTCAAGACAATAAATTTTCATATTTTTGGATGTCAATAAACGATGGAGCCTCGAAAATATCGGCAACTTCATTTGACATTCTCACCACCAATCCTTGTCAATATTTTCTTCCTCCAAGTATTAAAATACTAATTTTGAGTGCTCTCCTGAAATGAATGCTCCAACTTCCCCCACAGGTGTTCCATAGAACTGTGTCCAGTTAAAATGAAATACAATTTAAGAGATATCCCTTAGAACAGATAATCTACTTATCAAGAACAGGAAGTGGCTGGGTATTGAGAGAAACAATCCCAAAGCATAACAACATTGTTACTGTCGGCACATCCAGCAGGTGATCTCTAGGCCTGTAACTGATAAGGGATGAAACTTGATTCGTCTGAGTACCCGTTTTCAATGTTTTGAGGTACACAGTCACCCCATTAACAATGTTGATCTATGAACTTTGGTGATCAAAGAGTTATTTTCTGTGGCAATCAAGTAGACAGGCTCTTTTTTTAAGGATGTATTCATCGCTTGCATTTACAATATTCGGTTAATCTGCGCTTTAGGTCCCCTACTTCGCCAACTCACGAATTTGAAGCCTTTTCTCGCGCATGCTCAATAATTACTCGCTTGTTTTAGCCTTTTCATTGGTCGCTAATTAAATTTCACTTTGAAATAGAGGTAGAATTTTCGCCATGGCATCGGTGTTTTTGAAAACGCGCCAAGGAGGGGACCTAAAGCACATTTTCACCCAATTTTCTATTGATACGGTGCGATTCTTCCAGATCGGTCACCAAAGTATAGTTTCATGGGTCTGTCAGGTCAATTTTTTGTTATTGTCTACTACTTACGTTGGTGGTGGTTCCTTGTGGGTATTTCAGCTCACTGGATCATTTATTTTTGTGATAATTGCTGATTATACATTTTTCAGATTGCTCTAATAATTGCAAAGCGGTGGCAGAGACTTGTCACAGAGCTTCATTTCCATGGCTGGCTAAATATTTGCTGCTAAATAACATATAACAAAAAGGAGAGATAGTTCAGATAGTCTTTTTTTTGAATTCATCAAATGATCAACTGCAAATAAATTGAAATTTCGTACAATACAGTATTTTAAGGATTTTTACTAGACAAGGAAGGAAAAATCAAATCAACAAATCTTTCGTCATAATGTGAATCCTAACTTCTTTTGGAACAACTTTGAACCCCCCAAAAATAACGTGCCAAATCTGGCACTACCTACGGACTTTTTAGGGTTGCTGTTTCTTATTTTGGTGTTACCAATTTAGGTTTTTTCAGCTTTTAGGTTTTTGCTGTTGCCAAATTTAGTATTTTCTGGTGTTTTGTACCAATTTCTGAGTTTTTTTTAAAGTTTTTTACGTATTAATTATTTGTATTTAGCGAGAATCCATCTTGGCGAGTAAAAAAAGGCGCCAAAAACAAGCATTATGGTTGGTGAGGGAAAAAAAGTCGCCAAATTTCCGATTTGGGGGGTATATCAAAGTAGTTCCCTTCTTTTAAATAAAATTTAAAAGAAAACTAATCGACTGGCGTAAAATATCCACATTCATCAATTTTAATTTAATATTACTTTATTCAAGTTTAAAAATGTTCTAAACAATCAGTAAGACCCCAATAAGGCCGTATTACTTATTGGCTTTTCGATAATATTAAATTAAAAACCCTTTTCTTACTATCATGTTGAATTTGGCGATTGCTAAATGATTATTTTTTCCTCCTCATCTAGCTCAAGATAGATTTGCATTCAAAATAATGCACAATTTTGTCTATTCTGTTCAATAAAGCAAGTTTATGACAGTTCTGGAATATTTCTAAACTTGTCATTCAAACAACATAGATTCGGTGTACGAAATTCTACGAGGTCGATTAATATTTCATAACTCTGTAGAATGATAGTCGTGGCATAGTTCTGTTCAATAAAGTAAATTAATTTGTTTATTATGTTGTTTGTTTGAGATAAATTTCTTACTTATTGTAGTGGTCTGAGGAACTCGATCAAATTCAGATTGAAATATGTCAATCAAATTGGCATTGAAACTTGCTCGATCCGTAGATGCACATCCTGAAAATACACATAAGTTAAAAGGATTTATCATTTGAAAGCATCATTTATTACAGTACATTATTTAGAGATAAATGTATAACTTTTTTTTTATTTTAAGACAATTTCCTCATACATAGTTTGTAAAAGATTTCAGTAGCTATTTGGTTTTCAAATATTTTTATCCAGGTTCGCATCTATGGGTTAAAATATAGGTTTGAATCGTTACTTTAATAAGCGCATTTGTGTAATAGTTTGCGATTATTAACTTAAATAAACTTTACTTATAATTATTTAAAATTAAGTTTAAGATATTATTAATCATGTGAAACACACACACACAAGTTAACCATAATCGTGCTTTACAATAGTTTTCCCTTTACTGAGGTTCATACATAAGTGGGTTGATCACGTGCCCGGATTGTAGTGGGTTCGATACCTGACTCAGTCAAAGTCTGCTTTGGTGAAAAGAATTGTGTAATAAAATATTAGAAATGACGTTGAGTCATGGTCCCTTCGAGATGGTGCGTGTTGCAATGGAGGTTCCAGTTAAGGTGGCAACCTCGTGATTTGGTAATAATTTAAAAGCAAAAGCGGTTGACTGTATTTTGATCAGCTGTTGTTACCTTACTATTTATTAGTGTTGAGTATTGAAGAACTGTTCAAAATAGATTAATCATCTATTATTTCTAATAAAGTACTTGTTGAAGTGTGTGTGGGGAGGGAATTGACAAATCAGATTGTTATGCACCAACTGTAGGGGCATAACTATTAAAAAGCTTGCTACGTACTGAGGTTCTTGTACTTCTTATGCGAGGTATTTGATGTTAGAGGGCTTTAAGTTGAGCAAATTGACAATCTTTAACACGTGATCATGTGTGTGAATATAAAGGATCTTCTGAGTTAACGTATTTGGTGCAGCTTATCTTTATGAATAAGTAAAAAGTGCCTCATGCTAATAGAACTTAAATTGTGAATTAATTAGTACAACTTGCCAATACTTTACTCAATTATTGAAATTGAACTTATATACCAGTCGATACTCTTCAGCATGTATCTGATGCTAATATTTTATTTTTTAATTATTGGTATATTTCGGTAACATTCTACATTGTTACATATGCATCCGAAGGGTTTGAGGTTTATTAACTAATTGACATGTCTACATTGTTACATATCTATGCGAAGAGTTTGATGTTATTGAATTTTAATGTCTTAACCAATTAGCCGCGTATGTACGCAAAGTGTTATTAAAACTCAACATTGTTAAACATTCATGAAAAAAAGTTTGATGTAAATGAGATTTTACTTTTAAGCCAATTAGCACAATTTGGTAAAAATTTATATTGTTGTACAAGTATGCGAAGGGTTCGATGGTGGTACAATCAATATCTAACCACTTGGTACGGTGCCAAATCTCACCGCATCATTATATTAATTATGACAAGGGTTAAATGTTAATAGCATTGAACAGAGTGGTTCTATCAAATCGTTCTCAATTCCACAAACTTCAGTGACCTCTGATTGAGTTATGCATGCATGCGAAGAAGCCGAGTTTTACCAGGTGAACGACATGACACAACCCAAAGGCCCCCCCCCCCTCCACCCCACCCATGTCTGATGACAAACTCAGAAGCTTTGCATCGTTTGATGTTGATGAAGTATTCCACGCTGGAATGTTGTACAGGTATGTAAAGGTTTCTCAGAGACGAGAACTAAACCTGTTAAGCAATTGGAGTCTTCTAGAGTCCCAACACATTGTTTTCCAATAATAACGAAACATTAAAACCAAATCTCAAACAATTCCTTACCTTTTTTGTTTTTTTTCCCTCGGGATGATCGTCTCCTATTGGTGCGCCGACCACCTGTAAAAATGATTGAAATTTGCATAAATATTAAGAATTTTTTTCGTACTTACCCTATTTTTCATTCAGTGAAATATTTAATACATATTCAAGGCTCTCTATGACCTTGTTGTAGATCAGCGTTTTGGGGCAGGGAAGGTTTTGGATTCGATCCCAGTCACCAATGAGCAATAGAAAACCGGTGTTGCGCTTCTGCATGAACGTTTGATGGTTTGCTTTCGTCTGTTACTCAACGGTCACTTTTTGCACACGAAGACTTACGGTTTAATTATAGACTTACGTTTTAAACTGGTTTCCGAAACGCTACAAACATCCAACTCCAAAGTGGGATTCGAAGTCACGAACAGTTGAGCTGACAGCAAGAGCACTAACCATTCAACTTTCACCTTGGCACACGTTTGACGGGTGCTCGAGAGATATCCGGGTTTCCTCCCTTGTGATACTCTATAAGAAGTCCCCCCAGAAGGCAGTTTATGCGAAGTTTTAAAGAAGCCGCTGGGGTGTCAAAACATCTAAAGATATTATTTTCAATATGGATAACGGGTATTCAATAAGAGTTTGTATCATGATCGGATGGTGTTGTTTGTATTCGAGAGCTGATTGGTAAAGCAACTAGGAATTGACTGATCGAAAATGTACTGAGACGGTTACTCAAAATGACATTTGTCACAATCGATAAAGTAAACATAGAATGAAAAATATTAGAAAATGGCAAGATTAATTTCAAATTTAACTGATAGTAAAATGAGGAAATAATGAACACTTTCTAAAAAAATATTTATTGAAGCGAAAATCAAATAACCAAATAATGTAGAGACAGATTGATTTTATCTGGGTAATGTAATCATTATATATAACGATTTCAGTATCGTGAAACTTCAGCAGTTGTTTCCATCAAATGATTCTTCGATGTATTATTCGTTGAAAAATAATTATATCAGCCTCTTAAAGTGTAATAATATTTTAATCCCTTTGATTCTTCTTAATTTTAATAAATT
>JAPDSC010025013.1:0-25965 GCA_026290005.1 Latrodectus geometricus
TGAACTCAAAAAACTGAACATAAACTATTCAGTTATCAGTTCTGCTAAAATCCTATTGAGTTAATGCAGTATAAAAGTTTCATTATAATGTTTTATCCAGAATATAAAAATAATTTAAAAATATAATTCATGCTTATAAGAACAAAATTTCTTCTTAAAATCACTATAACTTTAATAACAAAATGAACTGGTTCATTATAGAAATCCACTGTATCAATGGGAGTAAAAATATTCTGATACATTTCATATGACACACTATATATACAATAATCATTATGCTGTTTTTCTTTTTCTTTAGATGAAAATAGCAGCTTTTAAAAGTAAAAGAAAAAGTAGATACAAGAACAAACGAAAAATAAGTTATTGAGTTTGGAAGATTTTAAATGATCAAAATTTTCTTCTCATGAACGATATTTACAACCTTAATCACTCAATCATTTTAAAAAAATATATATTGCAAACTGAAATGCACATATTCAAAGCCACATAAATTGAATATACAGAGCATATTTAATGAATAATAAGATGAAACACACAAGACGGACAAGTAATTAAAAATCTGATTTTTTTTAAAACATTTTTAACACTTCATGGTATTTTAAGATAGATAACTCTAAAAAGATGAGAGACAATTGCATTTTAAATCCTGTAAAAATAACTAAACCAACTTTGATATCATGTATAATCAGAAGCTCTTTCATTGTTATATTTCATTTTCAGTGTTTTATTACTTCCATTTTTTAAGAAATTTTACAAAGAATTTTGCTAGAATAATTTGACATTAGTAATAGTTACCAACCTAACATGAGTTATCAACAGCATTGCTGACAATATATAACATTTTCAATATATGACTTTATATTCATAGTTAGACACCAAAATTTCATTATAAATTTTATATTTTGGTATTAATAAAATGCACAAACTACTAATTGACAGGTTTTTTTTTTTTTTTCCAAAGCTGAGCAATTAACTCAAATCAGTTACATGATATGAGGTGTTAGTGTTATTTGTAATTAATCAAAACAGTTTATTCTTAACCAAGTAAAACAACATCCAAAATGCAAGCACTGTATATTTTAAAACTGAATCATTCTTATTGGTTTGATTATTTTTATAAAAAGTCCACTCTAATATAAAAACAAAAAATTTTTGGATTTACAAATTTCATAGCAATTATAATGCAACACATACACATTTTCGAAAATAACTTTCAATTATTAAAATATAAGCTTATAATTTAAATTTTATTGATGTTGTTTTTAAAAATATGGCAAAACATATATTTTATGGAATATTTGGCAAGATCCAATCAAAAAGACCAATAAACCTGATAAGATTCTAGTAAATAATACTTTCCACAGTAATAGCAAGATAAAATCAAAAATAACAGTTACTTAAAATAACTTAATTATTTTTATAACAAGGCTGTTCAACTGCAAGTGACACTTAAAAAATAAATATGGTATAAAGGGCCATATAATAAAACACCTGCAACTTTATCATTCAATTTTAACAGATGGATATAACAGATGGAGATTTAACAAGGAAACAATATGTTGGTATTATTATTTTAACTCATTGAAAAATATCAAATTACATAAAGGTAATGTTGGTTTTCATTAACTAATGTATCATTATTAAATTTAACATTTGTTATTGGTAAATTAAGCAACTGAATGGCTAAAAGAAACATCTATATTTTGACTATAAATTGCCTGTTGGAAAAGCTGCTTTTACAAAGATACATGCTTCCTAGCACTAATCCCAACGTAAGACTTACACTTTGAATGTTATGATATTCTTCTGGTAACATCTTGAAACAAGTCCAATCCAGTTTCAGTTCTTCCTTCACAAAAAGTATCTGATTACAAATCACACAATTACAGTAAAAAGACTGCTTTGCTTTTTCTCAACTGAAATTGTAAAGAGCTGAGTAATGATTAAAATCTTTTTATCAACTTTTTTTAAGGTCTAATTTTTCTGCAATTTTGTCAATATATTTTATGTATGGTAAATTTGAAACTTTCTTAACATTCTTTACTTTTTCAAAAAAACTCATTACATCTTGGAAAAATTAAAAAATATTTTCCTGAAAGATTTGAAAACTGAGTTTTATTTCTTAAATCCATTTATACATCCAAATAGGTTCGTAATATTTTGCTGTTTTTCTTGTAGCATTAGATTCAATTTGTTAAGATGAGATGTCAGGTTTGTAAATAAAACAAATTCGGCTAAAAAATTAAACATCTACTGTATCCATTTCGGCCTAAAAGTCATTTCATCACAAGATACAGAACAATTGGCCCCTTTTATAATATCAGTTATTTTAACAACTTTCATGACATTCATTTGATGGGAGGATTTTCCATAAAAGGCCTCTCAGCGAACAATGCAATGTATCACAGGACAACTGATGTCCTCCAGAGTCTAACTTACTCAATTTGAGTTCCTATCATAGCTCTGGCTCTATCAGTGACAATTGTGAGAAATATTTATTGAATTTCTCATAATCTGACACCACACTTTAATTTATAGCATCAAAAAAACTCATACTCTTCGTTATACCATGGAGAGGAATAAGATCGAGCATCTCCTTTGCTAAATTAGTTTTGAATAGTAATTTAGGTAAAAATTAAAAGCTAACTATTGTCAGACAGCTCAGTATTTCATCCAGGAATAGCAAAAAATTCTTAATAAAAGTACTTAACAAAAAGTTTTTTTACTTTGACATGTTCCAGTGCTACTTACTTCTTAAGAAGTTGAAATATTTCATTAGTCATCAATGTCAGATTTTTAAAAAATGTTGTTTTAGTTTTTTTCTTATAGTCCATAATTGACTCCCTAGTATATTTATGAACCATTTATTTTTGTATAGCTAATGTAATTTTGTTTCATATTATATTCTTTAGGAGCCCATAGTGTTTGTTTACAAACAATGCACTGAAATCTAATATAATTTGTCAATAAACAGTTTGATTCTCAATGTTCCATATAGACTCAATGTTTTTTCCTCTTTCAATGTTCTAACATACGGGGATGAAAAAAGAATTTTTTTTTAAATTCCTGTGTCCTTTCATATAAGAAACAAAGAGTTGATTTTGCCACCATAGTTCTTTCTCATCAAATGTTTGATAAAAACATGTCATTAACTATTATTCCCACAATGTCTAAAATGCTTGCACTTGTCGCTTCATTATTCAAGAATGAATCAAATTCTTAGGATTATATAAAAAAGAAATCAAATAAAAAATTCAAGTAATTAATAATAACAAAAACTTATTGTCAGAAATGAAAGTTAGCAAAAAAGAGATTCAAAATTTTAGTTCGTTAACAGGATTTAAATTATCATTGTGTCTATAGAGTAAGGGTAGAGACTAGCCATTAGTTTGTAAAAATATGAGTGTTTGTAAATAAGAAGTTCATAAAAATGAGTGTCTAATTTAATACAATTTAGACTATCATTCTGTTATCAATATAACATTTCTTTAACTTTATTTTATGAAATTGTGGTTAGAAAACAAATATCGTTGATAAATTTGATACAGTGCTTTTCCATTGCTTCAGTAGCTTTATGCTTTTTCCTGTAAGATCATCAAAGTCAAACATAATTTGTTGCATGTAATTAATAATTAGGAGAGTGGTCACATTTTCCCTCACTGGCTTGAGGACACATCCATGCTAATCTGTGATGTCCAAAGTCCTTACACTGGTGTGGCATGAATGTAAAGAGGAAGCAGCCAGCATAGACATGATCTCAACATCTGACAGTGGTTTAAAGTATGGGTGAAAATGCACTTTAGGTCCCCTACTCTGTCAATTTGGCGAAAGTGTGCTGTGGGTCCCGTACTTGGCGGGTTTTCAAAAACGCTGTTGCCATGGCGATAATGGAATAAGATTTTTAACGGTTTTAAACTAATTAGCAACCAATGAAAATGACTGATTTTTCAAACTGAAACTAATTAACGACCAATGAAAATGCTAAAAGAAAAAAACCATTTAATGAGCATGCGCGAAAAAACGCAAATTATTTCCTACTGAGGTTGCCATAAAGAGCTCATTGGGTATAAAAACGTCCGGTTTACCACGCTTGGTGCATTTATCGCCAAGTTGGCAGAGTAGGGGACCTAAAGCGCAGATTAACAAAAGTATGAAGTATTTAGTGATTTGTCCAAACCCATTATTCTTAAGGTAAAGTCTGGTGCTCTCCTGCACTGCTATCTATGTATGCCCCGAGAGAGAAACTCTAGATTTGAATTTTAGAAACCTATAGATTTCAATATGTTCATTTGCAGCACTATTTAAAAATGCTTGATGTATTTAGAAACTTTATACAATAAATATGCCTATTTTGAAATACTAAAGAAACAATAGCAAATGAGACTCTTCTATTTGTATTCTTTAGTGTATAAATTACAATTGATGGAAGTGTATGGTTGATTTGCTTTTGTATAAATCAGTATTCCTACTCTTGATTAAGATGTTTCTAAGCCCTTCATTTGTATATACCTACTCACAATTCATGAAATGGTAAGGAACTTTATTCATTGTTTTTTGACATAAAATATTTTTTAAGTTTTAACTTCAGTTTTACTTTAATAAATATAGTAAAAATTACAGTTATATACTGTTAGTGCTCAGTAAATGAACATTGCCACAAACATCATATAAGTTATTTTTTTGACAAGAGTTCCTGATAAAAATTCATTTCTGTTGTTAAAATTGCTAGATGCCATTTTATGCTTTTCTTAATGGTAAGTATAAATTAAAATTCTTATGTTGGATTTTCTCACTTTGGTGATACCAAAATGCTGAATTGCAGCATGGATTTATATTGTTTAGTTGTAGTAGCTTTAATGTATGTCACATTCAGATGTGAAAAGTATAAATTTTGCTAATTCTTTATTATTAACATTAAGCTGTTCACCTGTACCAAACTATCAGTTTTTGAAAATTCAAATGTTGTTTATAGTAAAGTCTAAATTACTAGCAGGGGGGGGGAATGAGTCATGAGAAAACCATACAAATCACAAATTTGATTTACATCTGGTTAAATATGTATTGCATGAAATTAAATGGCCGAGAATATTAATAAAAAAACCTCAATGGATATTGTAAGCATACAATCTGGTATAGGAATAACTCATGTAAATATTTCTATTTTATAATTTTTTTTTACAAATTTATTTCACTTTGTCTCCCATTTAAAAATCTCTACAAATAGAATCCTTATTTTGTTTGTCCACGGTTGAATTGTAATTTAGCTAATTTTTTGGAATTCACAATTAATGGTATCTCGTGGTCCCATAAATAAATAATTTTTCATTTGGCCTGAGTAAATTTTTGAATAGAAAGTTTTGGTGAAAAGGCAAAATTCTGACAAAATAATTAGTAATGTTATTTGGAAGATTTTATTTTATGGAGGCTTAAGTAGTTTGGTATCAATTGAAACCTTTATTAAAAATCAATGTATGCAATTAGAAATATTTTGTTTGGCAATTTCATGACTTTACTCTCACTGATTGGTGATATTTTGTTGTATTTCTTTGTTTATTGGGCAACCTGGTTCTTATGATGTCATAGAGAGGAAAAATAACAAGAACTGTGAACAAAATTCTATTTAGTAGCTCTAGTGTTTATGTCTTGTGAAGAAATTTAGAACATTTTGTCCCATTTTTTTTATTTTAATATTTTTTTTAAATTTTTAATATTCCAAAAATATATATTCATGTTTTTTATTTATAAGATTTAAATTCATTATCAAATGTAAATGCTTTTTTCAGGAATTTATAATGGCATAATTTTACAATATCTTTGCAGCATTAAGTCATAACTATCTCATATTGGCAACTTTTTTTCATCACCAAAAGAATTTAAAAAATTGGAATGATGGATTATACGACATCTGTGCCCAATAAAGAAACGTCAAGCAGTAAAATTAAACACCAACAATCAATAAATACTTAAATTCAAAGAGTGTGATCTCAGTCACAAAAAAGAAATTCAGGTAGGGTTACAAAAATATGTTTTTTGCCAATTATGTAACATAAGTGTGGCAATTTTGGGTATGATTGTTTTATGCTTATCTAGAACAGAAAAATATCTTATGACATTAATAATTCCAAAGAAGAAAATAAAAGTCATTATTTACTAATTTATTCATAACTAAATAAAAGTTAAATGTTCATAATACTGTACAGAAATTAAAAAAATAAAATCCAAGAATACTCTTATAAATTAAGTTAAAAACATTAGTAAAAACTTACAATTTTCAAAACTATGAAATTTTTAGACAAAATGTTTTGCTTTTTAATAAACATTCTCCAAATTTATAGGCAAATGTAGAAAAATTTATGTTTTCCACACAAAAATGTAGAAAATTTTAAGGAAGAATCAGGATAATATTAGGCGAAAATACTTACATACTTTAATATAGTAATATTTACTGCACATTATAAATAATGCTTATTTTATATATGAAAAAAAAAAGACGTATACATATAGGTTTTGAATAAATTACATTAATATTATATACTAGTTTCATTTTAAAATGAAATTCTGTCGTTAAAAGGTGAAAATGATTAATTCATTTGAAACAATATTCAGATGCAGTACAACCAAAACAAAAACTAACATACTTGTCATATAAAATTTTAAAATATGTTTTTCACATTGAGATAAACTATGAGACTAACTAATGAGAAAACAAATAAAAGTAAAAAATTATTAAAAGAATAAAATTAATTTCAAATACCTTCAGCAATTAAAAGAATGACGTTTAAATTAGCTGATGATTAGTTCGCTCTTACATTGATCAGTTTAGAGACCAAAACACAAACAATTTTACTTGTACATTCACTTCACTTCACTTCTAAATTTGATAATGAAATTTAAAAATCCTAAAATAATTTTGCGTCAATTGTAAATATATTTCTAGTAACATTTCATATGTCCATTATTTCTCTACGAAAATTTTAAAAATTTTTTTTACACCTTTTTGAAAGTACTCGTACCCTATTTAGCGGAAGGCAAAAATCAAATGAATAAATTTGGTCTCTTCACATATTCGATTTTATTTCCAGTGTTATAATATGGAATATCACAAAATAAAGTTTCTTTATCACAGTTACATTTAAAAATTCAAGTGGCGCAATTAGAATTATGAGAATTTTTGATTAAAATTTACCTATAATGCATCATAAGTAAGCATCATTACCAACATTAACATATATTTAATGATTAAATGCTTTAGTGACAGTTCAAAAACACAAAATATTGATGGACTTGACAGTTTTCTGCCTTTAAGTGACAAATGATCATATGGCTCATTTTGCCAAGCACATGGAAACATTGCGTTTACTATTTGGGGACCTTTAAATGAAATTGCAACAAAACCAATTGTAAATAATGAAACTGCAAATTGACGACATTAGTGTGACGTCATATCCACAACTGTTTCCAAACAAATACAATGTAAACATTTGTTTAATATTGTATTTAAGAGTGCCTTCTTGAGAAAATTGAAGATTTTTGTTTGGCTATCGATTTTATTGGTGATTTTTGTTGGCACAGAACAATAAATTGTTCTGTTGCAACCAGAATAAGATTGGAAATAAGCCCAGCTTGGTGATTAACTGTGACTACAATTTGGCGGGAATCAAAAGTTAAGCAAACAAAAGGTTAAAAGTTTTAGCAAACACGTTATCCTTAAATAATGAATATCAATTTCCAAAATGACAATTTAAAAACCTATCACCGAAGTCTATGGCAGTTTCAATGATAAATGGCGCTTAACAGCAAATGTTTGGAAACAGTTGCTGGATATGACGTCACAACTAATGTCGTCTATTTCTATATCCATTAGTATTGTATTCATAATATATCATGCTGAAATTATTTATCCAAATTAACATGTTATTGTTATCTTATTCTTCATATTTAAACCCATGAGTATTCAAAATATCATAAACAAGAGGATTACTAAGATCAAATAAAGAATGATGAAAGGAAAGATGAAACAGATTTTGTAGATCAAGGATCCAGAGTACCGAGAGACAGAAGAATGAATTTGCTCTTTTACTTCAGATCTTAGCAAACTATAAAGGGAGGACCTCCTTCACGCCTTGTGTGGCCCTAGTGAAGGAATATTCTCCCCACATAGTTCACTCTGTCCACCCAATGCCACCCCCTAGTTACAACGAGGCGAAGATTAATATAATTAATAATAGAACTCTTCCGTTAAGGAGGTTGTAAAATAAACGCCAATGAGTTCAAAATGTAACTATACCTGTGATGCTTGATTGCCCCGACGTATAAACACTCTTCGTTAAACCAACATGAAACTTTTTTGATCACAACTGAGCACGTCTCTTAATTATTACCGTTGACTTTTTCTGCTTGGCCACTTTTTCGTAGCTCTTGTTACTTCTTAGCTGCTTTTGATGTTTTCTCCCCCCCCCCCTTGCTATGATTTTCAATACTTGGGAATTTCTCGTTGAGAAGTCTGTGGTAAATTTATATCAAATAATTTTTTTTTCTTATATTAATAAAAATTAATCTTTCTTTGTTTAGTTTTATTTGATGATTTGGGGACGAAAATTTCACTATCTCCTCCTTCTGAAACGAAACTGTTCCTTTCCAATTAGACAAGTTATTTCATATTCTCGGTTTGAAAATTCTTGCTATATTTTTTAATGATTTATAATTTTCCTATGTGTATATTCTGATAGTATGTGGTACCTTTATTTATGTTCCGTAAGTGTTGGAGTTTTTTTCAAAAGCATGAGATATCGAAACTCTCAAATTTTCAAATCAGCCAAATTATATAAAATCATCTAGCGAATGTAAGTTTGACCAGAATATCACAACTTTTAGGTGTTTTTAGAATCATGATAGCATGCACATATCGTGTCAAGAAAAGCTTAGCAAAGGAAAATAATGGACGGAAAATGAAGATTCGTGAAAGAGGCCGACGAATATCGAAACCGATTGTAATGTCTAAAAACCAAACAAATGCAACAAAGGTGACCGCAGAGCTCAATTAGCATCTAGATTCTCTAGCATTAATGTTAGAAGGATCTCCACAAACAAAACATTTACGGCAGAGCAGTGCCATAAGTCATAAATGTTAACCCTTTGATGGTTATGAACGAGTTCATCTCGCAATCGAATCGTGCTTCATAATGCGCGCAAACGAGTTCCGCTCGGGAGCAAGATTTTGACCGAAATGGTCAGTAACGAACACAACTCGCGTAGTAAAATTTTTCCCCAACGCGCGCTGACGAGCTGACTTCGTTCGCCATTATTATTCTGCACTGATTGTGTTTCAAACGAATGCTACTCGCGAAATTTAGTTAGTTTTACTGACTACAGATGGCAGTACGAGTTCGATGAATTTCTTTGCATAATGAAGGTGGATTTTTTTTTTACCTTGTTCATTTTGTACGTATTTTGCGCTGTTTTTTAGGGTGTTTGTACAGTAAAATGACTCAAAAGCGAAAGTTAGATTGTTATAATGATGATTATGATACAGAAAGCTTATCAAGTTTTGAATCTGATGAAGACTCACACACAAAAATATTTTTAGGTAATTACTGTATTTATACTGTGCTTCATAAAGTTTTACATCAGTTGTATTTATTTAGTCCTTTCAATTTAATATTTGTCTTATATTTATAATTAACTATTATTATTTATATAATTGGTTATAATCATTTATAATTTACTGTTTGATAATTATTTTAAAGTACGTAAAAACTGTTATTTATGTACAAATACTTTAAGACATTTTTAAAACGCGCGAGGCAAGCTATCTACGGCAGGCCGCATACTCGGTAGACCATCCGATGGAAGACACCGTCCGATGGAGACCGTAGGTATACAAACCCCGTATTATGGAGGTCTTAGTGTGACGTAGTTATGACGTTGTAATCTGACGTCATGGATATTTTAAACCAATGAGAGTTTGTTTACATTCTCATTGCTTACATTCCGGTTCCATTTCCGATTGCAATAATAAAAAAAATATTATTACCTCTATAAAGATTTATAATTAACTCCTCCTCTTCAAATGTAAACTTGTAATAACTTGTACTCTCGATATCAACGTGGAATATTTTTCGTGCGGAAATAGAAATTAGCTTTGTCTCGCGGAAAGTTGCCAGATATTTCAAACCAGCTCGATATCCAGATTTGTCTCGCGCTCCGCCCATTTTTTGACGTAGGTAAGGTTTTGTGACGTCATTTGGCCTCATGTGAATCTCGCGAGATCTTCGGCTTGTCTCTCGATAGATGTGTCATGCGATCATCTACGAATTTGCGGCCTGCCTAATTGTCAAGCACAGAGACGAATTTATCTTTATATGAGCAGGCATATAGAGTCTTTCTGCTGAGTAAATTGTAATCCTGAAAGGAAGTATGACTGGAGAAATATTATGCATACTTTAATGAAAACGTTGTTTCCAACAGCAGATGAAATTTTCTAGCATGATAATGCAAAAAAACTACAATAATTATTTTTATGATATTCAAATCTTACCTTTTGTAGACGAAAAAGACATTTTAATGAGGAATGAAATAATAGAATGCGCCAATGAAATATTTATTTTTAATAAAAAAATTAATGAAACAACAGATATTTCTCTTAAAATATAAATGTTTAAAAGCATTGTTTTCGAAAAAAAAAATGATCATTTTCCTGAAAAATATTTCGTAATAGTGATCATCATTTTCTCTTTCTTTCACAAGCCAACAAGAGAATGTTTCTAGTAAAAAGAACATTTGATAAAGTTGTCTCACTTCAAGTTGAAGAAATGTTGCCATGTACGTGAAGATTTTCTTAAAAATGTAACAAATGACTTATTGTAGTAAAATATGAAATTTTCTTTCAAATTCTCACCGATTACACAATAGATCCGAAAGTCTTAAAATAAAAATATAGTAATATGTATGTTAACTGATTAGAGAAATTAAAGAAAATGATGTATAATCTCTTTTCTCCCCATATATATATATATATATATATATATATATATATATATATATATATAAGGGGTTAATATATTTTGTATTAAAACTATTGTAAAAGCAATGTATTTAATTACAGAATAAAAAAAAAATAAATAAATGTTAGGAAAGCCATAAAACGATTTTATTAATAGTTAAGCATACTTACTATGAATTCAAAAGTATTACATTAGAATAAATGTTTTAAAAAGTGAAAATATCACGCATTTAATTTTTCATTAGCCATAATATATACTGATTTCTTTTAAATATTGATGCTTCAAAATTGAAAAGCTCTTAATTATTGATAATTTTATTGCTTCATACTTGATTCATTTCAAACCAAAAATTTAAGCTATTTAAACTATGCAAAGAAATTAAGGATTTAAAAGTATAAATTAGACTAGAAACTAAAACTCTTCCATATTAGTCTAGATGTATTCAGTACTACTATAATTTTCAATAATCTTGACAGACATCAAGAGACAAGTTTGCACAAGAAAAGACTCTTAAGATCTTATAATGAGAAACATTGGCAAATTTTCCATTTAAGTAATTCAACAAAATATAAATTTCGTTTTGCTCTGGATGCATTAAGAAGAAATGTTGGGAATGCCTTAAAATGAATTTGCACATAAACGATTTTCAACTTACTAATATCAAGTTAAATCATCTCTAAGGATGATATTTTTAGACTTTTACTTTTTGCAGGACATTAATATGTTGAAATATATTTATAAAAAAATGTAATTGTGAATCTGAAAATATACATATCCAAGTGACATTGATTGCGAAAATTCCTAATTTTTACACGTTTCATGAAAAGGGAAAAACCTAATGTTTCGCAATTTTACAATGTCTACAAATTTTAATTGTGATCAGAATAATATAATGGCTGGTAAGAAAAGATTTACAAATGAGATCACCACATGAAATTGTATTTAAACTATTTATTTTCATAGTATTTAGGATTGATTTATTAGCATGGAGGGAAAAAAAAATACACGTGTTCGAGAGAATTAGCGTTTACCAGGTTCTGAAGCAGTAGGCGGTGGAGGTGGTCCTTGATGATGAAGTTTATCAATATAAGACATGAGTATTTCATCCCGTTCTTTCTCAATACATTGTAATATTAAGTAACGTTTATCTTTTTGCAAGGCTTGCACTATTGCCTCACGATGATTGCTACATTGTAAGAGCTCTTTTGACTTATGCGTTATCAGCTTCGTTTCCATCAATAACTCCTTAAACTCTGCTTTAGCAGTCTTAACCTTACACTTGATGTATTCTTTGAATTCCTTTTCACATTTTCGGTCATCAGAGGAGAACCTCGAATACCTGGCATCTTTTCGAATGATTCCTTTGACGTCTCTCCATCTCGAGTTCAGAGAGATTTCTTCGGTTTCATGCAAGAGCTGTCGAAATATCTCCTTCTTTTTAGAATCCAGATATTTCATATGGATTTCGAAGTAATGTTCTCGTTCTTCTTGTCTCAAGTTCCGAGCTGTTTCCCACCTATGATCACTCTTCAAAGTTTTCCTCGCCTCCTTCCAAGTCATCTGAGAGGAACGTATTAAATCTGCCAGCATTGCCCTGAAGCAAGTAACAGCGGATTCATGCTCAAAGATGTCTCTTTCTTTCTTTCTCTCAAGCCTCTGCATCCGTAAATCGCGCTTAACTTCTTCTTCACGATTTCGTAAACTTATGCTAATTCTCTCTTCTCTGTTTTTAGAAGAGTGCTTTGAGATGTTATCCATATATTCAGTGAAAAGTTTCTCGCACTTTGACACATCATTGATAGCTTTGAAACGATGATCACTTGATAACTTCTTCATTACATCAGACCAGCAATTTGTTTTACAAAAGTCAATATGCTCATTTAAGAGTTCAAAAAATTGTTCTTTTTCCTGTGGATGCAATTTGAATTCTTCTTTATTCAATGATTTCACGAAGTCATGGAATAAAGTTTCCTTATCTTTAAGTTTCTCTATTATCTTGAAACGCAGATCTTTGCTATACCGATGAACGAAATCGGAAAACTTTGTTTTATACGTCACACCCGCTTCCACCAAAAGTTCATTGAATTTTTCCTTTTTACAATTATATTCTTTTTTGCGTTCATTTTTTTCTTTTTCTATTATGTCTTGTATATGTAAATCATAAACCTGCTTTCGCTCTTTTGAAGAAAGCAAAAGATACCTTGGATCAAATACAATTTTATGTAGTTCTTTCTCCCACGTCGAAAAAGCTGAAATATTCTTATCAGCTAACAGTTCTCGAAACAATCTTATTCGCGCTTCATGGGGTAGGTCTTCTTTCAAAATTTTATTGTCAGGCACTAACTCAACACTACTCGTTTCAGTATCACTTAATTTTTCTTTAGGACCTTTTAATTCAGTGTTTTCTATTTTCATTTTTTTGGCGTCACATTCTTTAGTCAAATCTTCTGGATCAAAATTTGTTTCTTTTTTTGAATGGAATTCACAAGTAGATATATCTTGCATACTTAATTTTGCTGGTGACTGTTTGATAAGATCAAGTACATCCTTTCGATACTGTAACTCATTTGGCAATTCCCAAACAGAAACTTTTCTGTCAGCATTATAAAAAAATACTTTGTCATCCCCAGTCCAAACAACACACCATTTACTTCCCTGAACTGCTGTACTTGAAACAGGACGAGACTTGTCAACTGATGTTTCAGATTTCCCAACTTCTGATTTAATACTAGTCTCATTATGTCCATTACAAAATGAATCAATTTTTTGTTCAGATACAGTTTCATTTAGTTGAACTTTGTCAAATTTATCGACCTCCATATTTTCGCAGCCCTGAATAGGTTGTACAACATCATCGCTCTGAGCAGTATTTTCATTTACACCAGACATTTCTGAAAACTTAGGAACTTCAGATAAGTCTGTAAGATTTGATGCTTCCTCCATGGAATTTAAAACGGTATGGTCATCGCAAAATTTATCACTTTGGGTATATTCAGTTGTTACTGGAGATGTGAAAATATTTGAATCTGTATTAACGTACGGTTGTGAGGCGCTGGATATACTTTCGCTTGATATTTGTTCACTGAAATCATCATTTTTGGTTTCTTCCGATAAATTGCTTACAGCCGTATGTGAAGAAACATTAATAGCATTGTTATAAAACTGAGGAGGATGGATAGAGGGTTTAATGTATAGTGGTAGAGGCTGTTGTGGTACTGGTGGAATATAAATATTTGGTGGCGGGAACAAGAATGCTCCTGGATGCGTAGGTATTGGAAGAATAGGTTTAAAAAGAGGTAAACAAGAAACGGAAATTTGATCGTTAGAAATGGGCCTTTCAATTTCGGAAATATCTCTTGTGAAATGAGATGGGGGCAGATTTTGTGCGTTCCAAGCAAAATGTTTTAATTGTTGTAAGTTAAATATTTTTACGTTTTCAGGTTTTTCCCATTTTGTCTCACGAGTTTTTGCATGATAATAATATAAACGACCACTTGATGACATTGTTTCTATCCATACATCATCATAGAGTCTGTAATCTGGAGTAAGATTCCGTGAAAAAGTTTGTTGTGTCTGCTGCCTAGAAGCGTAGGTACCAGTGTTATCCGCCACTAGTCGAGAATAAGGTGCAAACTCATCAATTTTTTGCTGGTAATTTGGCGTCCCACATGTTAAGGAAGAGTTCTCATTAAACCTTGGATACTGATAATTGAAATTACCAGGGCGTTGAGAACTTGAAGGAATTGGAAAATTTTGTGGTTGAGTAAAGCAATACCTTGGCCGCATTGAAGATGTAAATTTTCTGGATGGCTCATTAACATTTAACAACACTCTTTTTCTTGGTAACGCAGGCGGACGTCTTACACAACCATATCCAGAATAATGAGATGGATTAATACGATCTTGAAACCATGCATATGGTTGTCTATACTTATCATAGTCTTCTCTGGACATGCTTTGAAATCCTTTCATAAATTTGCCACTTTAGTGAGTTCTTTAGAATCGTTATTTTGGTGACAGTTGATTAATGGATGCATATATATATCTTCTTCGATATCGATAATTCAAATCTGCAAATAAAAAAGAGACGATGAAAAATATAAAAATATCGCAAAGAATTCCGTAAATAAGATAACATGAAGTTAATATTATATTCTTAACAATCTTCACTAATTATACACATTCACAAATATTTAACTTGAAGGATTTATTACAGTGAAACAGTCTCACAAACTATCATTCACGAAATGATGAGAATAATTGATCGATTAGAAGATTGACAGTTAGCAATTTCAAGAAAAAGGAATTTAAAAAAGCAATATAACAAAATACGTAAACTTCTTATTTATATGTTTATTTACAGTATATATTAATTCTCTCTTAAAAACAAATGTTCAAATATAAAATAGTCGGAAATTTAATATACATTTTAATTAAAAACACAAAATATCTATAATGCAAAAAAGCTACGCTTCGTTAAGTCTAAAAAACAAATAATTTGCCACACATTGCTTGGATGAAAAGCGAAAAAACAATCACAATTTTATTCGAGAACTAATCAAATGTCAATAACCAAACTGCAGCATGTTATTTTGATAGAATGAATTTTGCAGAAGAATGCATACTAGTTTAACTAAATAAAATACTATATTTTTTTGAATATTTCAATCCATTTTTTAAGGCAAATAATTTCAAACGATTTTACCAATAACAAGGAATGACTGCAAATAGAGAGAAAAATGGTTGTGTTGAAAAATAAGTTGTTGAGCATACGAAAATTGAGCGTCATGAAAAACTATACAAGTGACAAAATATGATAATTAGGTTACGTGGTTGAAAGATACAACTTAAGAAAATATCTATTTATTGAACTAAATTTTTAATGTAGTTTAAAATTACGAATTTCTTTAATAGGCTCTTCCGAACATTTTATATCATACAAATTATTCTAAAAAATTACAATCATATAATTTCATTTTGTTAAAAAAATTAATGGATTACAGGTCAGTTTTAAATTTAAAAAATTTAGCTCAATAAAAACATTTCTTTTCATGTTAGACTAAATTTATTAAAAGTGTTATGTATGCGTTGTCATGAAAGACCGAAATCAGAGAATGTCGACATTCACCGGTGAATGTAAACAGATACCAAATACGTAGGTGAAAGATCGAATATTTCATTACATTCTTGTACGTTGGGACCTTCGCCGGTGTATGTCGACAATCACAGATATGCTCTGGTGGAGGTCAAAAAAGACTGGAGCTGACAAAGAGGCGACTGGCTGCTTCTCGCCAAATCCTTTGCTCTGGTGGAGTCTCCAGCCAAATCCTGGCGACTGGCTGCTTCCAGCCAAATCTTTGTGCTGGTGGAGTCAGTCAGCTCTGTCAATCTAATGCATATGCAAGGTTCGATGGTGAGAGCAAAGTTTTCTTAATTTTTTTTCTGATTTCCTGATTTATTGCAATGAATCATGATCTTTTTCTTGAAAAGTTAAATGTATTAATTGTGGGTAAACGAGAAGTCAATTGCTTTTATTCTTCTCGAGAAAAGTACTCTAGAATACTTTCTGAAGTGGTTTCTGCTATAACTAAGTACAACACACCTTTGGTTACAGATGACTAAAACGTTTTGACGTTTTAAAAATTAATGATGAAGAGAAGGTAATTGTACCATTAAAACCAGGAGAAACGAATTTACGGTATTATGTTACCAATGAGGAATTGTTCAGTGTACTATATGAAGCTCACACCAGGATAGGCCATGGTGGAAGAACACGTATGCTTAAAGAGCTACAAAATAAATACAAAAATATTACATATGAAGTTGTAATGTTGTATTGCAACAAAAATGTAGCGAACTCCACAAAATCAATTTTCTCCAGCTCAAGTTGGTGATACTGTACGAATACAAGACCCTGATGTCGACTGTGATCGTACAGATAACCGAAATGTGTTAGCGGTTGTTGTTGGAATATAAGACTCCGACTTCTATAAACTTGCGAATGAAAATGGTATTCTCAAGCATCTTTACACACGTAATCAGTTCGAAATTTGTAAAGAAAAGCTCCTTTCCAAAGATATGATTTCTTTTCAAGAAATTTCGCTGAGAGAAACATCTGCAGCTAATTTGAGAAGCGGTGGGCAAGACTATACACGCTGTCATTGCAAAAGGAAGTGTTCCACAAATAAATGCAGTTGTAAAAGCAAGGGCCTGTTGTGCAATTCAAAAAGTCATAATAGTTTCGGTTGTTGCAATTCAAAGAGTCATAATAGTTTCAGTTGTTGCAATTCATAGAGTCATAATAGTTTCAATTGTTGCAATTCAAAGAGTCATAATAGTTTCAGATGTTGCAATAAATTAGATTTGATTCAGATAATTTATAGTAATTTTTTCATTACCATTATTTTATTTTTTCATTTAGAATGTACTATATAATTAAATACGTTTTTTACTTCTATTACTTTCCTTTCTCATTTTGGATCTCACAGTACTGGAGTGGGCTTGAATCACAGTTCAAACGCGAAGGTCTCCCATTTGTAGCATCTAAAAAAAAATTCTCATTTTGAATGTACTGTATAATTAAGTAAGTTTTTAACTTCTATAGTTTTCCTTTCACATTTTGAAAGTACGGCGTGTTTTAAGAGAGAGTTCCAGAAAGAGAGGCGAAGAATTTGTTGCGACTGAATTACGGAGAAAAAAATATAAATCTCGGACATGTTCAACATTCACCATAAGTGCATGGTGAATGCCGACATTCACCGGTGAAAGTTAGAAATAAGAGTATTTAGCAAATATTTCGGACATCCACCAAAGCGACTATGTTAATGTTGACATTCACCGGTGAATGTTGACATTCTCCAGATTTCGGTGTTTCACCGTAACATATGTACAAATTCCCAAAACATGCTATTTGTTTAAAGGAAAACTTATGTAAAATATAGAAGAAATTATTAAAATGATTTATACACAGTAAATAAATTTGACACGAAGTATTAACACTAAATTTTTGATTAGCTTGATACTGTAAGGAACTGTTTGGAAAACATTTTTTTACAAAAAATTAAACTGCATGTTTTTAAATTTATTAGTCATTATTGTCTTCCTATAATATCGTTTAAACGAAGCGATCACTGGTGTGAGGTAGGTAATATTGGGAGGAAGAAACACAACATTGATTTCCGAGTATAAATTCTGCAGAGAATGTGGGTGACTAAGCTTTAAATCGTAAATTATTGTTTTACAATACGACACGAAATGATGAGTGAACCAATCTTTAAATATTAACGTAACATAGGCAATTCCAAATGACCGAAAGCAATCTTTTGCTCTGGGAATTTTTGCTTGATAAACTAACAAAGGCTTCAATAATAAATAGCCTGGTAAGTTTCCACCAAGAAGTAATGTCAATCGGTTTTTGAAAAGCATATGTCTAGGGGCAACTAATTCTTCCTTTGATAAAAAATTGATTGAGCATTTTTTTTTCTAAAACAAACTCGTCTCATCTATGCAGAATATTTGACTGGGAGAACATTATCCATCTTCAATAATTTCGGACCAAAGACAATTAAGACAACAAATTCTTTCACAGCATCTTTATCTGCATTGGCCGATTCTCCAGCGAATTTGATGTTACGTAAAGAATATCTCATTTTAAATTTGTAGAACCATTGAACTTGAAATACAGAATCTTTATTTAATCTAGTCTGTAAGTCTGACAAACTAAGAGCCTGTGCTTGAATAATTTACATATTCAGAGACGTTATTTTGATGTAGATCATTAATGCATGATGAGAAAGATCTTTCCATTTCATCCATCACTATGCCGTGTATTTAGAAACAATCTTTGAAGGTGTATTTCCACAATTTTGAATCGATTCCTTAACTTTAATCTCATTTATTAAATTTTAGATCTGTTTACACCGTACAAACGTCCGTTTGCAGCAAGATTCACCGTTTTCGGAACGTTTAATTATTTCTTGGTCTGGATCGTATGAAGTTTACGGGTCCTGAATCTCTTTTTGTTCATCAACATCGCAGTTTCTTCGTTTCTCGCTTATGCTTATTAATTTATAAGGGCAAAATATTTAAACTTTAATAAAAATCAGCAAAACACAACACGTTGACGCACGCTCTAACGCAAGACTGAAACTGTTTTGACCTCTTTGATCCGACCACAGAGAATAGTCAATAGTAATTCTTTCTACAGACATTGCATTGAAAAAAACCTTAATTCGTTCTCCTCTTCAGTTTCTGAGTAATCAGTGTCGAAAACATACGAATTCTCGCGTTTAGTGTTTTGAATCGAGTTCAAGGTCACTTAACAGAGACATAATTCTTTTTGCGAGCTCTGCTTTAGGTCCTTGAAAAGAAATGCTTTTAATGTTAGATGCATTAATAAGCTTGCCAAGCGAAAACGCATTATTTATATTTTTTAAATTTGTTTAGATGTACATTTTTTTCAATATCAAAATCCAAACCATCAAAATTTCTAATTTTTCTTACGATTTAATCTTTCCATTGAGATCAAAAATCAATCCATGCAAAATTTTGACTTTTTCTGCTTTAAAAGTTTTCAAATCAACACATAGATCGTTTTGGTTTCTAAAAAGAAGTTGAACGCTTAGATCCCTAAAATGTTGGATTTTTTAAAACGTGGGAAAGTCGAGGACCGCCTGTATAGTCACCTGGAAAGAGAATAAAGTACCTATCCGCATTTGATTAAGATCGCAATAGTGGTTTTGGCGGCTTCAACTACACAAGTTAATGTAGAAAGGGCTTTTTCAGGTTTGAAATTTATGCTTCGAAACAACAGAAGTAATCCTAATAAAATCACGTTAGAAGATATTCTAAAAATTAGAGCCCACGTGAGTGGCAAGCGTAAAGTGACACGTAATCGACTTAGACATGAACCTATTCGCTAAATGATATTTTAATAATAGATAACAATGCCAATGCTTACCGTTCTCTGCTCTGATCGTTCATGATGGTTAATTGCATCTGTGAATGTCAGATAGTTAACGGAAGAGAACTTTTGAATTCATTTTTTACCAGGGGTACAAACCTTGAGACTGGATGATAGAGTCTTGTCGGAGTGAGAAGAACGGTTGGTTTGTTCTGATTACTTCAGGGTTGTGGAAGTCCCGGTAGTTGTAAAACTAAACGTCTTTAAAAATGTGGATAAATAAATGTCTGAATTCATTGTTTGTGTTTTAATGGGAAATAAATGTTTCGTGTTATTCGACTATCCTGGAGATGACAGGATCATGAGAACATCACAGCATCCATTCACATAGGGTATCAATATAAGAAAGAATAAAATGAATCTAATTTTGATAAGTTTAAATTTTTATTAATGATAGGATTATACAATATGCATATGAAATTATTCATTGAGAACTGAACCGAAAACCGTTATTTTTGGAAGAACGAATATCAGAACCGAATCGATATATATTTTATTTTAGTTGAACAAGAATGAAAAATATTACGTTTCGAATTCCTGATTTAAATCTCCTGAGGTGTCAAGAATATTGAAAACATAACTATAATTAGAACCATTACAGCTTATGCAGCAGAAACTTTGAATACTGCACTCAAAGAAGAAAAATTGCTTATTAACCACTCATTGAAAAATTTAAAGAAAAATATGTATATATGGATCAATTAAAGATGGAGATATATATGTGATTAGGAGTAATTTAGAAAAGTAGAATCTACAAAGAAAAAGCTAGTAAATGAAATAAAAATGAAAAGAATACAATGGCTCGTACATCTGTAGCGAAGGAGTGATGAAAGAGCAATGCAAGGAAGATTAGAGGATGAAAGAATTAGACTGTATCCCTAAATCAGGTTTTGGCATACAGTCTATTTCTTTCATCCTAAAAGGGGCTTAAAAATCGAGTTTTGTACTACTTTTTTGCAATCAATTTAAAAACATAAAAGTATACTCAATTTTTATGTGGAAAACATAAATGCAAAAAGTTCGGGAAGAAATAATTGCTCCTTTTTTATAAATAAAAAAAATTCAATGCATATTTTTCATTGTACCTTTGAACACAAGCGCATTTTTTTCAATTGACGACATTAGTGTGACGTCATGTTTCCAAACAAATACAATGTAAGCATTTGTTTAACATTGTATTTAAGAGTGCTTTCTTGACAAACTTGGGGATTTTTGTTTGGCTATCGATTTTATTGGTGATTTTTGTTGGCACAGAACAATAAATTGTTCTGTTGCAACCGGAATACGATTGGATTTTGCCCAGCTTAGTGATGAACTGTGACTACAATTTGGCGAGAATCAAAGGTTAAGCAAACAAAAGGTTAAAAGTTTTAACAAACACTTAAATAATGAATATCAATTTCAAAAATAACAATTTAAAAATCTATCACCGAAGTCTATGGCAGTTTCAATGATAAATGACGCTTAACAGCAAATGTTTGGAAACAATATGACGTCACAACAAATGTCGTTTATTGCTGCAGACAACAAATTATTTACTTTTGTTTCAAATTTACTTAGTTTTTCTCTTTTACAAATTTTTCTCCTTGGAATATAATACAGAGTTCTGCCAATATATGAGACCGACTTTGAATTGCAGGAATACTTTTGCTTCGTGTTATACGGTTAGGTGTGTTATCTAAAGCTATATTTCCATTACCTTCTGATAAATTCTTACATCGTTTTTCTACTGCAGACATATCGGTAAACTGTTGGTAGCATTTTTTTATGATATCCAAGAGTTTTATCAGTAGATGTACTGAAACATTCACCTTCTTCCGGAAATATTAAGTTCTTAGAAATCGTACGCTCATTACAATTAAGAAATATAAATTTGTAAAAAGCAATCCTTTATTTTGTTCCAACTTTTTTTAAGAAAAAGACAATTCCAAGATTTTCCTTACCACAATACAAACAACAATTCAAAATTGAAGTCAATGTTAAAATTCAAATGAGCCGTTTATTTTGAAAGCGGTCTAAGTTTATGTTTTAATT
This sequence comes from Latrodectus geometricus, assembly GCA_026290005.1. Classification (NCBI taxonomy): domain Eukaryota; kingdom Metazoa; phylum Arthropoda; class Arachnida; order Araneae; family Theridiidae; genus Latrodectus; species Latrodectus geometricus. The sequence continues at coordinate 22,000 of JAPDSC010025013.1, forward strand.
TTTTTTCCGGTTACCGAGGTTACATGTACAACTTCATGTTATTTATAAAAAAACATTAAAAAAAATTATGTTATTTATAAAAACATTTAAGTAACACACTTAGATACAATTAAATAGTATGACTCATTAGTAATTTTTAATACGTATATTTTTTTTAAATTCATTGAGACGCAAACCCATAAATATCTCGATTCGAAGATAAATGGAGTTAGGCCACTTTCAGAATAAACGGATCAAATATAAAGTTGAACATTAATTGTCAACAAAACATACTAATTTGTTTGTTTACAATCAGAAGCATTTGTAAACCGCTACATTTATAATTGCGTTTCTCATTGGATAACTCTGGAGTGAGGAACATGGTGGAAGGCGGATGAATAAAATTTTTGAATGAAAGTAGTTCCACATTTTTTTTAAATTCTCAAAACAATATGCTCTCTACACGCTCAGAATTTTATGTAATACTTGACAATAAATTATAAAATGCAAATGGAATTACATTGCCCCCAAGTTACGGGAGCAAACATGCAAGATATGAGCGATGGGACCACGGCCTAGAGCCGAGGAGTAGTATTGTTAAATACACCATATGGACACTTTGCAAATTTGAGATTGATGGTTCCTCGCAATAATATTCTTGATTTGTACAAATTTAACCTTTCTTTGCATGATTTTTTCTTTATTGGTGAAATAAATCAAGTTGATATAATTCATGTTCAAAATTAAAGGAAAAATGGTTAAAAAAATCTTAGTATATATTTATAGTATAAATTTAGCAAAAAACAATATGCTAAAAATTTCCATCATCATCCAAAGTTAGATCATTAGCTTAGTACTAAATAGAAATAAAAGAGGAAAATAACACGTGTTACAAACCTTTCTTCCACTCATTTTCAATTTTTTAGCCATAGAAACTCTAATATAATAAAACAAAATTATAAACGAAATCATACGTTTATTGCAACTACAACAAACAGCGGAATGAGACAACTTTAAGCACTGATAATGACACTTGTTTATTTTTGACAGCTATGTTTCTTTTTATGCAATGGACATTCAAAAGGTATCCAAACACGATCCACTTAAAGTGAACTTGTTCTTTTATATAATTTTTGGGCATTATAGGTTATGATGGAAATTTCCACCAATATGCAAAGAAGGGTTAAACCTTCTATGTTTTTCAATTTTACACCTAATTTCTCTTTAATTACTTTCTTTTATCCCTTTTAATTTTTATTTTTCACATATTTATATGATTTATTTTTAAAAGTTTTATGTACTCTTTTAATAAAATTCATTTGATTTATTTTCAAAGTTCCAAACTTCAAAAACATTCATTATTTTATATCCTTTTTTAATAGCTAATTTCATTTCATCAGTAGTCCAAATACCTAAGAATTATATTTCGTTATCACTATGTTTTCATTCTGAATTTCTTTTTATCTAGAGATGATTGAAAGTGCTTACAATGAATTATTTCAGAACATGACCTACATTGTGAAAACAATAGTTTTTAGTATAAAGAAGTGCACGATTATACAATCTTCGAGGTGGTAGTATTTTGCATTTAATTAAACCATACCAATTTTTATTCCATTTTTTACGGTTAAATAATTTATCAATAGGATAATAATCAAAGTAACTAACTGTTGTATTATTTTGAGGTTACATAAAGATATCTCCCTTTTTCATTAGTTTTAAATTCATATTTTAATTTCGTGGGTTCAAATCTACCACCAAAAAAAAAAAAAAAAAAAAAAAAAAAAAATTCTATGCTGAATGAAATCCCTTTTTTCCATTCTTTTTACGTGCATTTATTCATATTTTTATTACTGTCAAAATCATATTACCATATAGTTATTAATTCATATACTTCTTTCATTATTTTTTTTATAAATCATTAAATCTTTCATTAGCATTTGATTTTTATGATTTATTTGTGTACCAGAAAAGCAATTTTTACATCCATGCCAACAACAACCTTTGAATTGAAACCTTTTTTTTTTTTTTTTTTTTTTTTTTTTAGGAAATCTATCAACTTTATCTTTCCTAACTTCAGTTTTTCTCTCTCTTCCTATAAATTACCATTAATGTTACATACTTAAAAGGATCCACATTAACAGTTTCAAAAAATAATCTCAACTCTAAACATTCTTTTCTTAAAATATCTACATCGGGTATACAATATTTTATTAATTCATTTAGAAAATCAAATGTTTCCTTTTTACCAGTTTATACAATATTTTATTAATTCATTTAGAAAATCAAATGTTTCCTTTTTACCAGTTAATTGATTTTTTACTATATTGATCTTTATGAATTGGATCATTGTCAATAGCTATAGTATAGTTATTAAAACCATATATAGCTATAGTATCATTTATTAAAATTATTTCTTTCATTAGTAATTATTGTATCATATCAATAGTAATATTTATCAGGATATTTACCAACATAATTTTGATTAGTGTTAAAAAAATGAGGAAAATATTCTTTTAATAAACAAGTTAATCCAAATGTTTTTTGAAAGTTTTTAAGTGGTATCATTGTGAGATTAAAAGATCTTATATAATAAGCAAGAGAATGTGGGCACATAAATTAATTTATTATCTTGGTATATATTAAACACTTTGGTGTTATTTTTTTAAACAATATTTAGCTAAATATCCTTTCTATAATGAGCTAAGCAAGTGTATCTACATCGGGTATACAATATTTCATAATTATCATCTTTAAATTTTTTTTTTATTTTTAATGGTGGGCACTTTTGAGCAAGTAAGTAAACACATTAGCCCATTTGTCTCAACAAGTCCGGAAATAGATACTCATTGTATCGTTACCCGGTGGGCACCTGCGAACCAAGTCACGGAGGTACGAGTAGCAAAGCAACACCACAACAAACCCGTTTATAGGGCGGGCCGCAGTCATCCATCATCTGAGGAAAGGACAAGAAACACAGAGGAAGAGAAAGTACATCCATGCCCGAGCCGGGATTCAAACCTAGGTCCTCCCTATCCGTAGTCAGTTACGCTAACCACTAGACAAGTTGAGCGGCTCGTCTTTAAATATAACCAATTACAAATATTTCACAATATAATAAAATAAATAATCTTCATATAATATAATAAATGAACTTCAAATAATTCTCCTTACCTTTATAATCATGACATATTAACTTCATAAATTCCAGTTTCTTGATCAAAGAGCAGATATTTTTCACTGTAATCAATCATATGTACATTTCTACACCAATCTTTTTGATCTTGTACGAAAGTGGGACATATACATACTTTCTTTTGAACTCTTTTCTTTCATAAAACATTTATGATCATTCATTACCCATTTCCACAATTCAGCACTTTTCCTTTATGATCCTCATGTTTTCTTTCTAAACTACTATTCATCTCTACCGTAAATGTTAATTTGAATGTCTAAGAACTGTTCAAATATTTTAACCTTTTCTAAGCTATATATTTCTAAGAGAATGTTACATAAATCATGTAGATTAACAGCTAATAGTTTTTTGTATTGGCTGAAAATCTACATGATTTATGTTAAAGGTATTTAGACGAATGACCTTTTATAATATATGTTCTGTGAGTTTTTGATGATTTAATTTATCGCATAATAGTTTTGGGTTTTGAACAGTTAAAGACAGTACAATAGATCTAGATAAACATATATTATCATTATTTTATATTTGACGAATGTTTCTTTTCTTTGAAAAATCTGTTTTGGAGCACATTCTAAATGATTTATATCTACCGCCTTCTAATAATTCAACATTCAGTTATATCAAAATAATTGAATTCAATCTTATTATTTAATGTTTCTAAAATTACTTCGCAAGCAATTAATCTTTAGGATAAACAGATGCATTTAATTTTGCGGGATTATATCAATTTTACTATTTATATTTCCTATTACTAAATATATCTGTTACTATATACCTATTACTAAATATAT